>KN482023.1:14860-29069 GCA_000787095.1 Periophthalmodon schlosseri | reverse complement strand
TGTGCTGTTGTCCAGAGAACAGTAACAGCTGATCTGCTCTCAAAGAGCTCTTTCTCTGTTTTAATATTCTAATTATTTAAACATTTAAACATTCATAATGTGACTTTTATGTATATGTGTAAAACACGAGGGCTCAGTATGTTGTTTTATTGTCTCTTTTCTTTGTGCCTCCAGTGTAGTTCATGCAGAATTTGGAGGTGATTTAATATTTTTTAGGCAATTTGTAGCCTGTTTTGTGCAGCAGCCAGCCTCTCATTTTCAGGCCTTTTTTTCTTACATTCCTGCAAACTGCACATCATTCCCCTGCACTGCAGGTGCCTTTAAGCCAGTCTCACACCTTTTAAATTTCTCTTCATTTTGTTTCTTTATCCACATCATGGTGGTGTCGAGCATCAGGGACTAACCCAAAGGTTTTAGATTGCATATGAAATCAAATATACCTAATGTTTTTGAATGTAATCCAGAAGACTGACTGTGTGCACTCGTTACTGGAATTTAGAGGCTGCAATGAATTATTTTTAATATGGTCATGGAGTCATAATAGTTTTACCTTTTTGTTAATCTATGTTTTACAGCTACTAATACAGCCACAAATTTTCAGATGAATTTTGACCCTAGAACTGAATCCTCATTTGTTGATATTCTGTTGATCAAATTATGCCCTTTATGGTGAAGTTCAGCCCTGGGATTTTGAGACATTACAGATGATGCATCATTGGAGGCTGTGTTTAGTCATATTAAGATTTGTAGTACTTGTCTAAAGTTCACCTTCTGTGTTCTGAGTGAGTGGGGTGAGGTGCTTAACCGTCACATGGATTTTGACTGGGTCTTTGAAGTCTTGACCAAGTTTGTATGAAACATTTTGTCTGTATTGAGACTTATGTTAGACAGTGTTGGAAGAGTACTTTTAATATGTAAAACTCAGTATTCTCACTCAGTGGTTGATCACACACTGGGACTAAGCCATACAGTGTAATTGTGATGAAATAACAGCAGGAAAGGGAGGGAATATGCAGGTTCTCGCCCAAATCATTGACCATCCTGTTGGAAATGTCCCAATGTTACTTTGTCTTTTCTCATTGAATGGCCTTTGTGGAAAGCTCTCCCTCTAAAGCTGCATCTTCTACTGCTGACCTTTCTGCTTGTGTCCATGCGCCTGTCTTTGTACATCACCATTTAGCCATATATTTCACAAGACCAGCTAGGTCTGAACACCTGCGCACTCACTCGGGTCTGCTCAGGTGAAACTACGCACCTGACAGTCTCACCTGACAGTCGCCCTGAGCTCACTGTCTATAGATGTCAATCAACTGGACTTCAGAGGAGTGGGTGAGCAGAGCCCGTCAGTGTCTTACCTTGTCTTATGTCTGATTTTACAAATGCCTTTGTGTAATGTGCCTAAAACTCTGGAGAGAAAATGTACTCATTTTAATTTTGCCTTTCATATAAAACATACTCAAGCCTAAAAGTAAATAAAATAATACTGCTTTAATTAAGGTCTGTCTTTGTGTGACTCAATCTTCAAGAGTTTTTGCTCTCAAAGTAAAAGGATGACCAAGTGAAAGTCAGTTATGTCTTCGCTGCCTTGTATTTGCTGGTCTGTTCAGCCTCTGAAAATATGAATCTTTGCTATGGTTCATCTACCCAGTGAAGCACAAATACAGTAATACAGACAGCTGAATACAACTATAATTTTGGATGCTTATTCAAAACATTTACAGAAAATGTATTTAAACAAACCAGTCAGTTGCACATTGTATTACAAGTTGTTTTATTTTGCAAATAGTGTTGTAAAAATTGTACATTAAGCATCAGTATGGAGCTTGCTGAAACAAACTCTGTTCTTTATTACGAAAGTTCCATAAAAAATGTATTTTCCAACATCAATAATGCCAAGCAGCACTCAATGCTACAACACAAATATTTCAAACATACACATAGTACAAGTCAGTTTCTTATTAAACACCAGGATGCTTGCATTCTTTGGATGACAATTTATTCAGCTATAACGACCACTTTTTTAAATCTTTACCAAAAAATATGTACATCTTTGAAGGATGGGTATCAAACAAATTCTTTCAAAAAGCTTCCAGGCCCAGAAATGAAATCAGTGCTGCTGTTTCACATGTCGGCACATTCAGAAAGGCTGCAAGCATGGTTTCAAAGTGATTGAGTGCAAAAGAACAACAACGGATGATAATGGTTGACATTAAGGCAAGCACCCTATCCCAAAGAGCAGTATGTACAATACACCCAGTTTGTCTCTATAGGGCTCCACAAGCCTTAAATGACTACATTTCCATCATCTAATTTTCTGTCACACCAGGACAAACGGCTAAGGATGAGAGCTATGCCACTGTCTGCAGAGTTCTGAAACTTCCTTTGGTTGAAAAAAATGACCAAAACAGTGGGAAATTGAGGATGTTTAACGTTTGCCAATATGTAGTAGAAGACCATTTCCCCCATTTTCATTTTTGCCCTGTGATCTGCTTATAACAGCACCTGTGGTTGTGGCTTCAGATTGAGGCATAAAGACTACCTGCTAAGTAGTTTCAACTAAAACAAATGCCTCTTCAAAATGTTCCTCCACAGTATGAACAGAATGTTTTATTTTCTACTAGCTTTGTCATAAAATATTATACCAATAAATTGGAATTTTATTTATTGCATTCTGACTAATCACACTAATCATAACATGATGACCACACATGTATAATTTGTGACCCCATATGCAAAGCAGTGACAATGTATTCAGCATTAAGCACTTCAGGTCCTTGCCCATTTTTCTTGCTTCTGTCACATTGGTTGCTGGCTCATAGACTGTATCTTACACACACTAACAGGGGCCACTGTCACCACACCTGCAATGTGTAACATCTGATCAGCCACACTTTTCTTTTCCAAAGCACATACAGACGATTTCACGTTATTTCAGATTCTTATTCGTCAGCTTTGGACACGCCACACACAGACTGCTCCATCTTCTCCTCATTTCCTGCTCCCGGCTGTGGCTCCAGAGGGGATGCGGACCCTGGCAGCTGGGCGTCTGATGATGTTGAACCTGGAACAGGTTTTGTGTTCTCTGTTTGGGGCAGCGGGACAGAAGAGGCTTTGGTGGAAAACCAGTATTTCACCAGGTCGCTCGTCAAACCACTGGCTTCTATCAACTCTTCAAGCTGTCCACAAAGAATGCCATAATCAATCAAATAGAAAGCAGCAATTATACAATATAAAAACAATTACAGAAATCAACTGCACTAAATTAATAACTCCTTGTACTGTTGTAATACTTTGCACATGTAAGGGTGCATGATAAACCAAATAGCTGCGGTTACATGTGCACGCAATTGCAGTTAAAAGACTATTATAAATGTAAAAAGCAAAATGATCCAGTTTCTCTCTGATCATGGTCCCTCTGATTACTCACAGATCGTACTGTGTGATTTACATGTCATTTAAATAATCTTAAATGTCCAGAAATCAGATAATAATCAGATTTTGTTGTGTATGTGAGCATAGCCAATTTTCTATGAGATCATGATTTCAATGTTATGATTATTCAAGCAGTTAATATCTTTACATTGTCTCTCAATGGTAACTAACGTAAACCATCTACTTCTTTGGAGAGTTCACAATTCACTGTGATTGGTTAAATCTGCCCGTCACTCAGAGCACAGCAGAGGCTGGCCAATAGCAACTGGAGGAGTGCTTGGGGAAGTGAGTTTGAGCATAGAGCATCATGCCTAGGATCAGATCACGGTTACATTTTCATTGTCATAATTGCCTAGACCTAGCAACAATTTTCAAAAACAACAAAATCTGTTTAAAATAAATGAATAATTCATAGCATTTCAGTACTTTTGCCCAAATAGCAGTATTAGGACTGGTAGTGGGCAAATTTTGTATCCTGATCCCACACTTTAGCTTTACAATAATACACAACTATGCCCATGATCAAATACAACACAACATGTATGCATCTCTGAACATTTCAGTCTCATACCTCAGACTCGTTCAGCCGGCCGTAGTCGTCCAGATGTGCCTGCAGAGCCTGTTCGTTTCCTTTCTGCAAATCGTCACTTAGCGCAGTGCGTTGGTACGTCTCCAGCCACTTCAGCTGCCCGTTCTTCTGTACATATCTACAATCTCCGAACCAGCGGACCACCTCAGGCCGGGGCAGTCCTGTACCCGAGATCAGTTCATCATACTGGGTAGCACTGGGCCACTGTGTCCTGGCATAGACCTGTTTTAACATATGCAGCTGCTCAGGGGTCTTCTTGCCTCTATACGCTGCAGGTTTAGGAGACACAATTGTTTTGGGTGAGGTGGAGGAGCGCTTCAAGGATTGAGTTGGACCTGGCGATGATGATGGTGTGTTGTGTAAATTAACAGGGGGGGTATCGGAAGCCTCACCATCCTGTTTCGCTTCAGTCACCTTTAACATTTTAAGATTGATTTTTATTGGATTGACTTTAGGCTTTTCTTCATCCTCCCCCTCCTCTTCCTCCTCCCTTATGGCCCGCTCCTCGTCCTCCCTCTTTTTCTCAGCTGCCACACGTTTCCTCCGCTCAGTAAACCAGCCGTGGATCTCCCGTCTGGTCATTTTAGTTTCAGCTCGGAGTCTGTCTACCTCTTCGTTGGACGGGTCTGGGTCTTGGGAAAAACTTGCCTCCAGTGCTTTCACCTACAAAAAAGAATCATGTTGTTATGCAAATAATAGTAATGGTAAATGACATCCTTGTGTACTGAAGGGAAAAGCTTGTTCTATAAATTGCAGAATTTTGACTGAAAATACATACAAAATTAAAAAATGCACTATGTAACTTTATGGTTTAGAGCTCATCATCTGATATCTCTCGTGGTTACTGCCACTCTATGCAATTAGATTTATCCATCTCCATGGAGACAAGCAGGTGACACTACCTGGTCAGATCTGTGGAGGCAACTTCACTCACAGTAAGAATGCATGTTTTTGAAAGACTTTCTTTGCCTGTAATATAATCAATGAAATCTATATGTGTTTATAGTGGCAGACCCTCCACTGTAAAAATTATATGGTTACTTTTAAGTATGAAACAAAACTTGAATAACAAATATCAGTATCATGTAATGAATGTATTTATTTGCTTCTTTTTGCAGCTTCAAGAATCACAACAATTGCCAAATGCCTGTCTTATGTCCCATCTCCAATCATGGCGTTGTCTCTTAGCAAAAACTGTAGAGCCAAAACTTCAGCCCCCAAATGTATGTCTGGTATATTAATTAGTTTTTCTGTTATTCCACGTGCAGCTAAAAGATTGTGTGATTCTGTTACCTGATGTGGTTCTCTCTCTTTGTAGCGTATTGCAGTGAAGTCTGGAGACGGTGGTCTGGGGGCTCGTCTGGAGGGTGTGGTGGGAGAGGTTGGAGTTTGTGATGGCGGTGGGCTCTGAGGGGCAGCTGTATTTTGGGCTGATTTAGCATCTGGTGTGCCACTAGTATCCGAGAGATCCAGAGGGGTACCACTGTTAACTGTGCCATTCCCCGGTGCACTCGGAGAACTAGATGAAGTCTTGTCTTTGCCCTGTCCTCCTGAAGTACGTGACCCTTTGAGATTACGCAAGTGGTAGCGTCTGTCACTGAACCATTTTCTGACTTCCCTCACTGTGAGTCCAGTCAAAGCAATAAGCCTGTCCACTTCTTCCTGGTCAGGGAACTGGTTGATCTGAAAACTATCTTTCAGAGCATTGAGCTGTTCTTGTGACTTCTTGCCCTTGTAAAAGCTGGGGTCCAAAAAAGGGTTGACAGGGGTTTTGGAGCCAGAGATGGAGCTGGAGGAAGCTGCAGGAGAGGGTGAGGAAGATTTGGAGGCAGGTGATGCAGCATCCTCCATTTTGATGCTTGGAGAATTACTGGCAGAGGAGTGGAAACCATCAATATTTGTGCCATGTGTATCTTTGCTCGTTGTGTCTGTGCTGTCATTTTGTAAAACACTA
Source organism: Periophthalmodon schlosseri (assembly GCA_000787095.1). NCBI lineage: Eukaryota > Metazoa > Chordata > Actinopteri > Gobiiformes > Gobiidae > Periophthalmodon > Periophthalmodon schlosseri. The sequence continues at coordinate 23,094 of KN482023.1, read as the reverse complement.
GGACTGTTGGATTTGGCATTTTTACCATCGCTGCTATTCTTACAATTACTTTTGTTTTGGGACTCTAAATTACTATGTTTACCATTGATATTATTTTTTGCACGGTTGCTGCTACCTAGACTAAGATTGATGACACTTGCTTGACTATTACTGACTGTGCTGGATCCATTTCTTTTACTGGGACTAATAACATTGGTCCCTGCACTGCTGCTGCCCACAGTCCCTACCACCATACTAATACCCTTGTCTGCCACCAGGGCGGCAGCAGGGCGGGCTTGCATCATGGGACGGGCAGCTGCTTGTGGCTTGGGTGTAACAGCGAGGGCCACCGGAGCGCTGCTAACCTGAATACCATTGGCCATCACAGGCTGTGTGACAATCACCCCCCCTTGGCTGACTAAAGACCCTTGGAGGATTTGAGGCAGGCCAGTGGCCCCCAGTGACGCCGGCAGAACCGCTATGGTGTGCTGAGCCGGACTCGTGAGGCTTGGTGAACTGGCTGGTGCTGTCTGGATTATGGTATTGAACATCTTCCTTCTGGCCTCTTCAATTTCCTCTGGAGACCAGCTGATGCCCTGCTTCAGTCTCTGAGCAGTGAACCAAATCTTAATCTGCTCCTCTGGAAACTTGGTAACCACAGTCAGGTAGCAGAGCTCAGCCTTTGTAGGATACGGGAACTTGTTAAAAGAGGTCTTCAGGAAGGATGATTCATCCATAGAGGCACTATATGTCGGAATACTGCTTAAAGGAATCATCACCTGGAATGCAAAAATAAAGTGCATATTATGTGTGTTTGTTTAGATGCAGTTAGTATGTTACTTCTGTAGAAACACCTGCCAAATTCCACAAAGATTTTACACAGGCAAGAGGGTTAAAGAGTCTTGGAGAATAAAAAGCAGTGTGCATGGCTTATAACAGGGATAACACCACCAACCTTAATAGGCACTACCCACTAAGACAATTAAAACAATAAAAAAACAACAACAAAAATAAAATAAATAAAATAAAATTACCTTAGGGAGGTTTTTAGAAGACTGTGATGATGAAGAGGACACATTCGACGCAGTAACAGGCGTGGAGTGATGCAAATTTTTGTTCTGTACCACAGACACCACCTAAAATTTAATAAAACATTATCTTTTGAAAAAGTGTATTTTCTTTAAGCTCAAAAACTGTCAGACAGGAGAACTATCTGACTGTTTATCTGTTTAAAATGTTTTGGTCATGTAAATACATGTTAAAAAGGTAAACATAACTCTCCTGACTGATAAGCAAGTTGAACAATGAAACAATGAAACATAATATTGTATAAAATTTGTCAAAATAAAATATGCATGAGAAGTAAATAAAAAAAACTTACTTGAGTTATAGGCGTCTTAAGCATTGGTAAGGCTCCAGACCCATTGACTATCTGTATAGCAGAGGGCATGACTTTAGCTGTGCCATTCTGGACCAGAGTGGAGACATGACTAACATTCGCTGCTGTAGTACTGTCTTTCCGGTCAGTCTCTCTTGCCCCAGGAAGTGACTCTGCTTCATCTGATATAGTGTGTGACACCACTATCTTTTTAGGCTCAGATTTGCCCTTGAGCATTCTCATAATAGGCGTTTTTGTAATTGCAATTTCAACATCTTTTCCAGTCTCTGTCCTGTTGAATAAAGTCTGCTCCACCACAACTCTTTTGTCCTTCATTTTCAGTTGCAGAGTGGTATTCAAAGTGCTGGGGTGAACCCGGGCATTGTGAAGCGCTAGCCCTTCAAACTTAGCTGACGAAATCCCACAGGTGAGGCAAAGGAAGCTGGGGTCTGCACGGAAATCTGGGTGCCCACTGTATACATGGTCCAAAAACAAGTTTAGATCCTGTGTTTCAAAGTTACAAGGTCGACAGGTATAAGTGCCATCTTTCTCCTCGGTTGTTTCTGCCTTCTCACTAGCATCCAGGGAGGCATTTTGATCAATGTCTAAACTCCTAGATGGTCCCAGATAAATGGGAGAATCCTGGTCTGCTTCGTCCGTGGGGCGTAGGGCCTTGCTAGGGATCATGCAAGGGGTAGAGGACTTCCTTTTGCTGGCCATGTCGTGACCAGCTCGTCGTCAGGGAGGTGTGAGTGAGAATGCAGACCGGTTTCTGGTTCACTGTAGACCAGGCGTGGGGGTTGGAGGATGGGAGGGCATGTCCACAGCACAGGTCATTCGCTCATTGCAGTCTAGAGGCCATCCTGAAAGCAAAGTTGAAAAATCTATTTAGTTTTTCTTTAGTAAGGTAGATGTTTAGATAATTTGTTTCAAGCAAACAAAAACATTAACAGCAGTGGACAGCAAAACAATTCAAGAGGATAAAAAGTAATTCATACAGTGTTACCATTTCATATCACGTCCATCAAGAAGTTATTGATCAGTTGGTGATAATTAAGTAACACTAATTCTCTGGTTTGATCACATCCAGTGAAAGCTCAAAGTGCTGCTATACTGGAGTTTTTGGGGAAAGCTCCTCTCGTCTCCCCTTCTGTCCCCTCCCCCACACAGCTCTGCCTCACTTCCCCTCACGCGGACACACCCCCAACAGAGAGGAGAGCGCATTCTGCATTTGCTGGCGTTTTCAGTGCTGCGGTTTCACTAGACACCATCAAGGAAGAAGGAACTCGAGGACGAACTCACAAAAATACAACTTCTCTAGAAATTTATGTATATAAAATGGCAAATCATCATATGCTGATGCGTTTTCTACTCAAAAAAAATAAAGAGGTGAACTGATGCATGATTAGAAGGATGGCTCTAGGGCAATTAGCTGACCAACTACTCTGCACAGACAGGGCAACTCAGGTTTAAGTAGCCTAAGAGAAAATTCATTTAAACTGAGAAGGACAATTTCTTTTTAACTGTTCTGACATGTGTTAAAATCTGAAATATGTCATTATATTTGAGGGCATCTGAGGCAGAGTGATACAAACTTCATGATGGTTTTACCATTTTCAGAAATTACTTATCTATACATCATCAAGAGGTACTGATATAATGAAGACTAGCCTTTATTACAGAATACCAACTTGCCAATGGACATTATAACGAGACAAAGTGCACACACAGTGATGAATTGGAAATTGCTTTGTAGTGGTTTAACACTGGCAAGACTTGAGAGTTGAGGGACAGTGAGGGGTTAACGGTGAAGTTTCCTCCAGTGAAGGGAACGTGATGCTCCATGCTCCAAACACACACACACACACACACACACACACACACACACACACACACACACACACACACCCCAGGGAGACTAACTGCCCTTGGCCTGGGCCGCCATGCACCCTTCCACCACTCCCCTGCCATTCAGTTCTGCATCAGGGGGCACAGCGCTGCCAAGGCTGCCTGGTCACATGACCCGCACAAAGGCTTATGGGTGGGCAATTCCAGCCATCCATCACGTGGTTCTGTTGGGTGTATATGGGTGGTGGGGGATGGGATACGGGTGAGGAGACGAGGAGAACGAGGGGTGTGAACTGTTGTGGAGGAAGCAGTGAGGTGTCTGAGCCAGGAATTTTCCTCCAACCACACCACCAGCAGCCCTGTGCCCTGCCAACCCCCCGCCCCCCTGCTCCGAACTACAATCACACAGTCCTCACCCCTCCCTCCTCCGCTGCAAGAACTGGAATGTTCCGACCTAATGCAACCTGGTGCTTGACTTTAACACAGCCATGAATATCACCATTTGATAAAATGTTAAGTAATATCTGAATCAGGGGTACAGTTAGTGCTACTCAACCAGGTGTCTATTGTTACATCCTCAGATCCTAGGATTAGCCCTGATGCAGTCTATCCAGTTATTTTCTAGTCCTGGCTAGAAGTCAGTATTCCTGATTTTGACCTAGTTTAGCCTTGTTACAAAAAAAAGTGATAAACTTGGTATAAAATGTACACATCATAACATACTAAAGTTAAAGTGAAATGCACTGCTGATTTGTGCCGACTGTAAACCACTTGGCCTTATATGAACAATGCTGACAAGCTACTGGCATGTTAAAATCAGAAGGCTTGATTCACAGGAATGCTGTATGCTAGTTGACTCACTGCTAAGAGTGCATCATCTCTTCACTGCTCAAATGGTGCACACAGGTTGAGTGACCATAGTGTGATGCTGGGTTTGTGTCTGTTAGCTTGTGTGGGTTTCCTGTGAGACTTTGAGTGCAGAGGAAGAGGAGACGTGCCGGGTGTGGTGGGGTTTGCGTGGTCTTCACCCTGCTTGTATTTGTGTGTGGGGGTGGATGGCTGCATGCCTGTCTGCGAGCCTTGTTTACCAAACTTGTAGTCAACACTGTCCCGCTGACACACCGAGACAATATGTTTTGCTTTGTTTTATCACCTGATGATAAAAAGTGCAGCATGTTATGTACAGTGATGGGTTTCACAACATTCAGTCTTCCTATATGTGGTCCTAGGCAGATTGCATTCTGAGTACAGCTTATTGGTAGCAGATCCAACTTGCCATTTTGCATCTTACTAAAATTTAACTGGTGCTCATTACTCAAATAATCTTTACTTAGCTATGGCAAAAACAGATCCACCGTTTTAGTGGGTCAACGCCAAGGCTGAATACTAAAATTGACTGTTCGATAAAACACAACCTATCAAACCAATCAGACGGTGTAACTAATCCTGTCTTTGTACTTCACACAAGAAGTAGACACCAGGACCAGTGTTTGGACTGCGCACCACACTTTGGGAACCCCTGGTTACATTTATCAGTAACATAAGACCAGCAACTCTTTTATTGGCTTCTGACTTCTTCTCACTGTTCATCCAAGTTTGGCCTGGGGAGACAGGTCGGCAGTGCCACTGGTGTGTTACTGTCTCCAATGGCAACCACCTCCTACCCTCTCTCTCTCTCTCCGCCCATCGCTCCCTTTCTCTGTCTGTCTCCTTAAAACCCATTTCTCTAAAGTACTCAGCTACTGCAGCCCCTGACTCTGTTGTGGCCAGTTTTCTGCACACATCAGTGGGACTGGTATTTGGAGAGTCACAGCCCTGCTCCTATTTCAGTGCCTCCCTGCATGGTGTTGATGTCTCCTAGCTAGGTGTGGGCGCTGTCGCCAAGGCGTGCCATTGGTCAGAGTTGACGCCTTCATGTAAGCTCAGGGAGCAGTCATGCTTAAGCAATGGCTTGTTGGTGACTCTGGAAGTGTTTGTCTAAAGCCTCAATCTGCTTGAGGCGAGATGGAATAGAATGAACAATGAGAATTAGAAAGTCAAAGTAGAATCCACCTGGTCCTTGTGATGCCACTATACCAGTATCACAGCTCACTCTACCCCTTCACTAACAACAGAATGAGTTCAACCATCTCTCACATGTCAAGGCCAATTAGGCCTCTGTTAAGGTGAATCAAAAAATGTATGCCCATATTTTTTCACATTTTCATTTACCACTCTCCCATTTGAAGGAGGGAAGGGTTGTTATAGATGCTTGCAATGCTGAGACTACCATCAGTGCAGGCGTTAAAAGTGGGTTGCTGAGAGAGTAGGGAGAGAAAAATGGCGGAGGACCGTGCTCTGTGCTACCCAACCTAAAATGGCTGACATCACAAGCTGTTAACCAGCCAAGCAGAGCAGAGGCTGCTACTGCTGCTGACCAAATCCTGCACACTGTGGAAACATGAGAGGGCCACAACAGCATTGGCCCGAACAATAATAACCAAAACTGCACTTTCTCAAGCTGACGTTGGTGTGGATGTGCAAAAACTAGAGAATGTACAGATTTTTTTTGTAAATATTTTAAAGTGTCTTCCCCAGATAGAAAAGGAAAGGCCAAGAAAGGAGAATAAGTTCAAACCCGTGCAGCAACGTTATATCTGGCATGGCCTGTTCCCAGAAGGTGTCACCAGGGCAGCAAACCAAAAGTGCATAATACTGAAGTGGCCCATTGATTATATCGCCCAAGGAAGTCTAACATTTCTGAGAAATAGATATCATCCAATGGAGAATTCATTAAGGTATGACTTCAGTAAATCAAAAGGTGAGCTGTGTAATGTAGGGCTACAACTACCTGGATTAATGTCTCTGTGTCTGGGCTCACATGGACGTCAGACACAAATGAGCTGTCTGGGAAAGCTTCCTCTAATCCTCAGAGTTACAGTGTCAACAGTGAGGAAGATGATGAGGATGTTAACGTGAAACCATTGCACCCTTCTAGTGAAAGAAAGGTTAGTGGGGCATGCTCATCATGTATATTAAACATGTCACAAAGACATATGCCAGTCTAACAAAAAACAAGCCAAGTTTTTTTTTTTTTAAAAAGCAAGATGATATATATATATATACAGCTGTTTTGGGTCAAAGAAAACCAAAAATCAAACACATTTAGGGCAGCTTAATAAGACCAAAAATGTGTAAGACAAATGTAAGCACCATGTTAAATTGTAACTAAATGTTGACGTGTACAAAAGTGGTCTATATTTTCATAACTAAATTGACACTTTCTCACTGGCTTTCATCCGTGAGTGCAGCAGCGTTAAACATTTCCGTCAGTGATGCGTGCTCTCTCTCACTCTATGCACGTTAGGCGGAGTAAAGCCCACTCTGGATCATATGCTCAGGTACAGGGGCAGAATCAGACTGGATACAAGGCAGAACCCAAACCTCAGCCCAGTACCACTCTCTCCTCCCGTTGGCTGTCGCCATTTTAGGCAGGCGACATACAGCTGGCCAGCACCACTTCGCCAAAGCCCACAAAGGTGTGCTTCACACAAGTTTGGAGAGGCATGAATAGTTACAAATACAGAATACAAAATCCACGCACTCACCTGGCTTTGTCTTGGGTCGCTTCTGGCGCTGATTTGTGAAAAGTTTACAGTGCTACGGGCTCAGAGCGGTACGCAGACTGGAGGAGGCGGGGGCGCAGCTGATGGTAACTTGGGTAAAGGGTCTCTTCTGAAACCCGACTGGGATCAACGTGACACCGGGCCCACGGTGCTCGTGTGCTGCGCTTGTTTTGCGCCTGGTGTTCTCGGTTTATCAGACACAAGGCAGAGGAGGAAAATAAGACAGACGTACCGAGAGAAGAGATGGACACGTGATACAGACGTCACAGACGTAGAGTTGGCGTGAGGCTCCACCGCGGAGAGAAAAAAGTGAGTCACATCCCGACCCGTTTAGCCCTGGCCGGTGTGAGGGGCAGAACTAGTTTTAAAAGCCCCCTGCACTGTGTTCCGTCTTGTCCTGTCAGGACATAAACTAGAATCTCACCTGTCCCCCTCCCCAGGTGACTAGGCTACCTAAAGTTCAGAACAGCATCCTGAAATGTATGCACATTTGTTGCCTAATTACAAGACTAATCTTGTCTAATCACATACATGTCTTTGGCTTTATTGTTTCTTATTGTAAGTTTCTCAAATAAAAATGTCATGTTCTTTGTAGCCTAATCTAGGAAAGAAAATGGGCCCAATTAAGTTAAAATTAATTAAATGAATTAAGTCCGACAATGAAACACATAACATATCATCATCAGCCCTCTGAACTATAACTGACAGAACGTATTTGCCATATATGGGTCATGTAGCTCCATAATATTTACTCATTATAGCCCCCTGCTGGTCTATCAAAGACGCTCGAAATTAGACCTAATTAGTTACACGTAGAAAGCACACGAAAAAAGGACTAGGTGGTCGGGCAACCTAATTAGAGGAGCACCCATGGATCTATAATAATAACTTCTTATTATATTAAGATATATTATATTAAAAGATATATATTACGATTCCGTCAATGGTTTCCTTAGCTTCACGATGTGGTTGGAGACTACCGCTTTGTAGGTGTTGCCAAATGGTTTCCATTATTAGATTGCCGCTTTAAATTCTGCGCTATTTATTGATGCCAATAAGGGTCGCTGTTTGATTCATTTGTTTTAGGGACCGAAACGTCGCACTCTCTCATTGGTTCTCCGGGGCTGGGGTCAAACGTGTCTGCGCATGCTCAAATGGTCTTCTTAGCCGACCGTCCAAAATCTGTCAGATCAGCGGAGCGTTTTTGGATTAATACCTTCACTTATTTTACTTACGGACTTTTCTTCAAGTACTTTTCGACCTTCCCCACAAATAAAGCGCTTCAGTGGGTGGATATTGCGCCCTTAAGTTTGGAAATCTAACAAAATGACGAGCAGTGCAAAGAGGAAAGAAGACAGTCATTTGGCGAATGGAGGTGTAAAACAGTCCACATGGACCAAAGCCCTCAGCAGTAACGCCGTTTG
>KN482023.1:0-14789 GCA_000787095.1 Periophthalmodon schlosseri | reverse complement strand
TGTGGGACTTCAGTCTAAATCAAACTGTTCAATACAAGCAAATATTTAATGTTGCTCTCTACAGCTAATTGTAAAACATGCTAGCCTTTATGCTAAGGATTATGGGGGGCTATGGCTATTTAACTTATTTTAATCCCCTTGAGGAAAAACATTCTAGATTCTTCTTTTAAAATAATTTCTAAATTCTATACTATTTGTTACTTCTTTTTACTCTTGAACTATAAGGATTAGATATAAATGTGTATTTTTAAATGTTTGATTAGCGATACAACAGAACAAACAACCCTTAGTCTAATTGGTTGATTAGTGACTGTTCACTCATTCAGCTGTGTCCCCTTATTTATCAGGGGTGTGAGTCAGTGTCAGCCCTGTTATAAACATCCCTTCTAGTTATATCAATCTGTGGAAACATTGTATAAATTGCATTGTTTCTTAAATATTTATTTTCTTTCTTTGCAGGATGAGTTTTTAGATGTCGTCTACTGGCTTCGTCAAATTATTGCTGTAATACTTGGCGTCATATGGGGCATTGCACCATTAAAAGGATTTTTGGGAATAGCCATGTAAATATGCTTTTATTTTTCCCTGTCTATTTAAATATATGACACAAACAATATCCTAACCATTTGTTTTGTGTAGATTCTGCATTATAAATGCTGGGGTGCTGTATGTATACTTCAGCAGCTTTCAACAGATTGATGAGGAAGAATATGGCGGCACATGGGAACTCACTAAAGAAGGATTCATGACATCTTTTGCTCTTTTTCTGGTAAGAACACAACACTAGATGGATGTATGACTCGTGAAGACTAGACTAGAAACATTGTTAATAATGGGTACACAAATCATTAAAAACAAATATGGCATTATTATGGCTCAAGTTTCAGAGGTGTCAGGTATGGCATATGGTGTAAATACTTACCCATGCAAGTGCCTTATTATAATAGCCCCTGTAAAAGCTGCCGAACTACGTGATTCATTTTTGTACATTTGCTGTTGAGCTGGCTGACAATATTTATTTGAAATGATCATACTAACTAGATTTTAAGTCATTTAAGCCCTGCATTATTTGTAACTAACTGGTGGTTGTCTTGTGCTTTTCCAGGTGGTGTGGATAATCTTTTACACAGCACTACATTTTGACTAACTTCTTCTGTGGACATTAATATTATTCTTGGTCAGTCTGAACCTCTGTGGCTAATGAGGGCAGTGCATTATGTCACCACAATGTGCAGTGCTTCGTGGGAACTATGGTTGAAAGAAACTGTCCAGATTGCCATCCTCTAATCATGCATTTTGTCAACATTTTTGTATCTTTTGAGAGACATCTTCAATTACGTTTTCTGTACATTTGATTTCCTTTCCCACACCAAAGTTGCCATGTCTGTATGAACAAATAGTGTACATCTTTAAACATAAGCAATCCAGAATTTGAACAGCTTTGGTAACAAATGGTTTAATGGCATTTGAATGAATAATACATTTAACTTGAGAACTAGCATTTGATTTAGTGCACTGTTCATCCAAGCAACAGGGAAGGAAATATGCAATACATTTTCCCAAACCACATAATGCTTCTGTGTATGGAAATACAGTGCAGAGGTTTTAATATTCAAAGCTGTTTTGAGTAATTTGGGTAGATTTCTTTTTCACTAGCAGATCACACTGCATTAAAAGTCTTACATTATTTTAAACCTTTTAATTTAAACTTGTCTGTAAATAAAAATACAATTTGTAAATTCATCTAGTATTACACAGATTTGTTTGTACCAATGTTATATCTTATTTGATGTAACATTTCTCAGTAAGTATTTTATAGTGAAGAACATTATAAGGTCATTGTATTAATACTCTCACTGTTGATATTTAAAAGGATTGTATTTTCTGATCAACTCTTTTAAAAGTCAATAAATGAGGGGGAGTTATTTGACCTCCATTTTAAATGACCATGTGTATGCTTTTGTATTTAATTTTAATTATTTTTCTTTGATTTTTATCTAGAGATGCACACAATTTTAAATGTTTATTTCCACCAGTCACAAAATATACAAAAAGGAAGTAATACATTTTGCTATCTTAATTTAAAAATACATTGATTAGACCATTGTGGTACAGCTAATAGTCTAATATACAGTAGTGTATATGCACCTTTTTAACAATAGCAAAAACCCAGACGTGTAAAGTTTATATATATATATATATATATAACGAGTAAAACAACATTGTTGTAGATCAAAGGCTTGTGAAACTTATAAATATGTCCAAACTGAAAAAAAATGCATACCTATACAGCATATTGAAATATTACATATTTTACAGTAAAAGTAGCCGCTCTACAGTCTATGGTTGAAAAAGGCAGTAATGCATGTGGTCCATGGTTCATAAAATAATTAGGTAGGCTACGTTTTCACTACTGACTTTATACATATGACGTCGATGCCGCTTATAACACGTGACTTAGAAGCCAAGATGGCGGCTTCTCTCTCCACGAAGAAATTTTGGAAGCCGGGTAAGTGCATTATAAACACAACAATCAAAGCATCCGTTAGACGCTATTGTTTCGTCTTATTCGGGGTTGTACACATTCATTCATTAGGTCAGTGCAGTTGTGTCTATAGTGAAGCTTCTTATTCTCATCATAATTGTGCCACCAGAACTTCGAATGACAGCGCTAATAACACAGTAAATACATAGTGGTTGTTGATCAAGTTGCACTAGTATATATTTCCGTAGCCTTAGTTTATTTCAGTATTTACTCCTGTAATGATACGCTAACTCCTACCCCTGTCTTCTCCATCTCCATCACCTTCTCCTGCTGCTGTCCAGGGTCGGAGGCACCGGGGATTTCAGAGGAACGGGAGCTCACTTCAGAGACCACCGGCTCCCCCGTCATCTACAATCCAAACACTGCTCTGTCCATAGAGAATCAGCGGCAGAGGCTCCCCGTCTTTAAGGTTTTGCCCCATTACTAGTATTTGGATTTCAGAATACTTGCATCAGTGCATTACCTCATAATCATGCATTTGTTCACTGTATTCAGCACAGGAATAATATTTTGTACTTGGTTGAGACCTTCCAAACCGTCATCATTGTTGGAGAGACAGGATGTGGCAAAACAACACAGATACCTCAGGTTAATATGATTTTTGATATTAAGAATGCACAGTACTGCAGTGGACTGATTCTGCGTATGGATAATTAACCATGACCTTGTACTTTTGCTTAGTGGCCTGTATTTCAACTATTTTTGGACACCACAAGTTTTATTATAATTTATGCAGAGTTAACAACTTTGTCTTATATCGCATGCAATTTTCTTATTAAAATGCTTCTGCTTTTTAGTACTTGCTGGAAGCTGGTTGGGCTGCAGAAGGAAAAGTGATTGGGGTGACACAGCCTCGTCGTGTGGCAGCCATCTCTGTAAGAACTTCAGTAACGTCCAAACTATCCCTTATTAACTTCTCGGATTAAACATTATTCTTGCCTACTTATTTCTTGCCTAGGTGGCAGGTCGCGTTGCAGAGGAACGAGGGGCTCTTTTGGGCCATGAGGTTGGGTATACCATACGTTTCGATGACTGTTCCGATCCCCAAGCTACAAGAATAAAGGTAGTTTGGCACATCTGTGTAGTATTTTGACTTTTCATTTTTAATCTTATAATTATACTCTGTTTTAGTTCCTTACAGATGGGATGCTGGTGCGGGAGATGATGGCGGATCCTCTTTTGAAGAAATACAGGTAAATGATAATGTGCAGCACTTTGGAAACAGTTTTGTTTAAAAAATGTGCTATATGAATAAAGTGGATTTGGATTTGGATAATGCTGTCAAATCCTTTTTAATTTAGACCATTGTTCTAACATTGTAATTATCATATGCAGTGTTTTGATGCTGGATGAAGCACACGAGAGAACCCTTTATACAGATATAGCCATTGGTTTACTAAAGAAGGTAAGTGCTAGCTAAAAAGGAAAAAAACAGTTGTGCTTGCTGCAAGTATCCTAATACTTAAAGTATTGTTGCTTATTCCTTAGATTCAAAAGAAGCGAAGGGACCTGCGGGTGATTGTAGCTTCTGCTACCCTGGATGCCAAGGTGACAGCACTATTAAGATGGGCAGATTTGCTTGTGTTGAGAGAAAATAATTACCTGATAATATATCAGATCATGTACCTTTGATCTGACATCTGACAAACATAGATGAAAGACTGACAAAAGCAGGCCTTGAGCATGTTGAGAACAAAAGGAGTCAGCGAAAATGGTTGATAAAACTTCTCATCATAAATAGTCTTTTATCCATACATGCAGATTTAGCTTTGCTGCTGTTGTAAGCTCATTTCTTTTTAAGAGGAAGAAAAACACACTCAACTTTTAAATACTTTAAATATTATAAAATTGTTGTATTTGGCTCATAGTAACTATGCCCCTTTCTCAAAATAATACTGTTTCCTAAGAAATTCCATGAGTTCTTCAACTTGAATGAATCTGGTGATCCCAGTAAAGACACATGTGGCATTCTGACAGTTGAAGGACGCACCTTTCCTGTGGATATTTTCTACACTATCAGGTATCGAACTAATATGCTGAAAATATAATGTCTGTTGTGTGATCAAAGTGTAATGATTTATTGTTTAATGCCCCTTGTTTACAGTCCTGTGCCAGACTATGTGAAGGCTACTGTGGAGACTGTGCTGAAAATTCATGAGACAGAGGATGATGGAGACGTTTTGGCGTTTCTTACTGGGCAGGTTTGTTGCTGTAATTGTAATGGTTAAACTGGGATTGCACAAAACGTGTTTATTTAACCAGTTTTATATGTGTAATATTTCAGGAAGAGGTGGAAAAGGTAGTGTCTCTTCTAGTGGAGCAAGCACGAACTCTGTCTCGATATGGCATGAAGAAACATCTCCGAATTTTGCCTATGTATTCTGGACTGCCTTATGCTGATCAGATGAAAGTGTTTGAAAGGACGTCCCCTTCTGTCCGCAAGGTGATTTACACAATATACACTACAATAGCAAATCGGCACCATGATTCATTTATCTAATAATTTGTACTGGTATTTTGTAGGTTGTGGTGGCCACAAACATCGCAGAGACTTCCATTACCATAAATGGAATAGTATTTGTCATTGATTGTGCATTTGTGAAACTGCGGGCTTATAACCCTCGCACTGCCTTTGAATCGTTGGTTGTTACCCCAATTTCCAAAGCTTCCGCAAGCCAAAGAGCTGGGAGAGCTGGAAGAAACCGACCAGGAAAATGTTTTAGGTTATACACAGGTAAGTGGGTTTCTCAAATGTTCGCAAAAGAGGATAGAGTGTGATTAAAACTGAAATTTTTGTAAGGTAATGCACAATATACATGTTCAAAATTGTCCATATATTGTAACTGATCTACAAGAACAGTTTCATCACTACCTACCTCTAAGGAAATAAAGCGACTGGGACTTCAGTACTTTAGTTTGCCCAGTATTATTTTATTATCTTTGATTTCCACCGGTGTTCCTTTTCACAGAGGAGGACTATGAGAAACTGCCTGCTGCGACTGTGCCAGAGATGCAGCGGACCAATTTGGCTCCTGTCATCCTGCAGCTCAAAGCATTAGGCATTGACAATGTGCTGCGCTTCAGTTTTCTCTCCGTGAGTAGCTCATTTTGCTGCCACAGCCTCATGTAATTTGTGCACCCACTGTGAAATCAAATGTTCTTATACATTTTAATTAGTTGAAATAGTAATACCATTTCAAAAGAGCTCAATATATTTAAATGCCATTATTGTCATTATGTCATTATTTAAGAAAACTGTTGATGAATATTTGTTATCATATCAAGGATTTAAATAAACTGTTTTTTGCAGCCTCCTCCCGCTCAGACTATGGTTCAAGCATTGGAGTTGCTCTATGCTTTGGGAGGTATAAAATCCACTTGTATAAAAAAGCCAAATTATATTATCAAGGGTGTTTCAGACTTTTTCATTTTGGTATTAACATGAGACCATTTAATCTTTACTGGTTTTGTCTTTTCCCAGGCTTGGATCATTATGGCCGCTTGACTGATCCTATGGGGTTACGGATGGCTGAATTTCCCCTCAGCCCGATGTTTGCAAAGATGCTTCTTGAATCTGGAAACTTTGGGTGCTCCAAAGAAATTGTCACTATTGCAGCGATGATGCAAATTCAGAATATATTTGTTGTTCCTCCCAACCAGAAAAAAGTTGCTGTAAGTAAAAATATGTTGGGTAAAACATTTCAGTGAATCACCTTCTCAGCACTTTAGTCAGTAAATTATGACGTGTGCTAATTCAACCCTACAGGCTCGAGAGCACCGGAAATTTGCTGTAGCAGAAGGAGACCACCTCACAATGCTAAATGTTTATGAAGCATTTATAAAGGTAATATTTTGGATGCATTCATTTTTGAAGTAATTTGTAATGTTTATATTTAGTTCTAGTGCTGATTCTTATTAATGTTTGACCTCATCTACTATTGGTGAATGTTTTCCTTCAGGTGTTCTATAGTGATTCATTTGCTATCCAACATTTGCATCGTCTCTAACCGGCATCATGTCCTCTTTAAGTACACCCCCTCTATCTTTTCTTAAGGTCTTGGCCTGCTGTCTGACACCTGTAACTCCAGCCATCACTTTCCAAATATATTGACCATCTTTTCTGTATATGTGTGCAAGATCTGGTTTTATTAACTTCATCTCCATGAAGTCTAACATGAAATGTCCAACTATTAGGTTTACCTTGCACAGCCATCACATATTTCTCTTTTGAATAGTTTTGTTTGTCTTTCCAGCATCAAAAAAGCTCACAGTGGTGCCAGCAACACTTTCTGAATTATAAGGGACTGCTGAGAGCACTGACTGTGCGAGAACAGCTACGGCGTCTCATGAACAAATTTAAGGTGCCAAAGACATCCAGTGAAGGTAAAACATTTGTAGTTTTAGCCAATATCAAATCTTAATTCTGAGTGGAATATATATCTGTGTTATTATGGGTTCTCGTTTATTGGCACTTTCTGAAGACATGCATATGAACTGATCACTCGTGAGAGTGAAGGTGCAACCCACCTATAGCTCATAGTTACTGTCTTTGGCCTGAGGCACACCTAAATAGTGGGAAAGAATAAAGTAATGTTCTCATATTTAACATGTCATATTCCTTTGCTCTCACAGGCGACCCAGATGTGATCTTGAGGTGCATTGTGTCTGGGTTTTTTGCCAATGCCGCCCGAATTCACCACTCTGGTTCATACAGGTGATGCACTGTTTCCCATACATCATCCACTGAGAACAAATCAGTGTTGATTAATGTACAATACTATTATGAAAGAACGATCAACTGTTGCCAGTTCTGGGCCAGACACTCTTGGCCTTTGTCATCAGCTTTTATAGTTTAAACCTTCAGATACAAAGCAGCGCAACTGAGCCATTAGAGTTGTTTTAGGATGAGGTAGATTTCGTTACAGCTGATCACCCCAGAGAAAACTACCAATCTCAAATTCAACTTTATTCCAGAAATTTAACTAATTAAGTAAGTTACTTGCACTAAATAATCTGGCATGTTTTTTTTATTTTTCCACAGAACTTTACGTGATGATCGTGAGCTCCATATTCACCCTAATTCTGTGTTGTATGGAGAGAAACCACCAAAATGGTGAGTAATATTTGTCATGTACAAAATCTTGAAGTTAAAACTTAACTTCTTTTCACAATAGTGATATTATTTTTAAGGGTTGTTTTTAATGAAGTGGTCCAAACAACAAAGTACTACATGCGGGATGTAACGGCTGTTGAGTCGTCTTGGTTGGTTGAGTTGGCTCCACACTTTTACAAACAGGCTAAGGTTAGTGCAAACTTACTCCCACTATTGACTAATTAAGATGTATTTACTTAATGGGTCTAGATTATTTTACATGTCTTATTTCTTACTTCTTATTTCAAGCCAAATTATGTGCCATTTTGCTTTTAATTAAATGTACCTGATTTAACACTATGATGGAAAAAAGTCTGACATACACATAGTATACTAAGATGGCGTCACATTCCATCCTACGCCTGGCGAAAAGACTGTAATTAATTTTTAGATTTTAACCTGTGCCTTCTGCTTTGTTTCAGCACGGTTCACTGGCCAGTAAGAGGTCCCGGGTGTTGTAACTTCTGCCATCTCATCTAATTTAGCCCTGATTTCCAGCTGCCACCATTCTTCATTCCATTTCATTGTATATACCGTAAATGTATTTATAGCCCATAGTTATAGTCCACGTGCACAAGCCATTCACTCCATTGATCTGTGCTGAAACAGAAGCTAATGACTGATATTTGGTCTGCATGAAAAGCTGCTTCCTTTACTTTGATTTGTCTGTGACAATGAGAAGAAGTAATAGAAGATGTTTGAAGCGTGTTTAGTATAGCAGGTAAATCCTAATGTGTACATAACTAGAGCAGGTTCAAGCCATGTAAAGGTGCCACACCTGGACCTTGGCTTCAGTATTTTTTTAGCTTGTGGTTTTGTGTTTGAATGATAAGTAATGAACAATCTTTGACTGTGAGGAGGTTTCACTTTGAGTGCCTTTAGGTTTATAATTGCATTAAATGTTCATTTAAATATGTTTTTTTTTTTTTTTATTTGATGCAGATAAAAGACATTTACTTTTAATACCCATTATTATTTGCAACCTTTGAAATGCCTCCAAACAACCTAGCTTGAAGATATCGGCCTTGTCACCATATAGTGCCAATTTCAGTCAGTTTATTTCACATTTCAAGACAATGGAATGTGCAAATATCCTATGTTAACACTGTAAATGTAAAACTGTGAATTTAAAACTACAGATAAAGTGCCGTTTGTTTTATGATAACACAGAACCATAAGAGAAATCAAAACTTTAAAAAGTAGCATTTATAAAAGGCTTCTCTATATACAGTATAACGTGCATGCCACTTTTAAGCTAATTGCTGAATTTAAATGGAAATTACTAATGGGAAGATTCAGAGTGGAATTTTTCCAGTGCATTTTAGATTGTGGCTTACATAAAATGGAAAAACTAAATGTCTTGGAAGTAGCAACATTATTAATTTAAACAGAACAAATGAATTAATTATTCTTACTACCCTGTGTTAACTGAATGTAGTAGTATTCTGTTGTGATGCACTTTGACAGGTGTATATTGCAGAAAACCTCTAGATTTGAGCCAACTCGCAATCTTGCCTTTATATCACATTGGTCAACATTTTGATGTGAGTGATAAAAGATTTTGCAGTATTTTATTCACTGCATGTAGCTTTAACATTTATGTTTTGTTTCAGCCTGAAGTATTCTGTGAACAAAATACTGTTGTATTACTCTTTGATGGGATTAGCTTTAAAGCCATAAATTCACAGAATTTTACTTATGCCTGCATGTTTTTCAGTCAATATCTTGTTCCAATATAAACTAAAAGTTGTACTTCAACACAGGAAAAGAAACTTTAGAATAGAGTAGGGTAAACGTATTGATTACGCAGACAGGGATGAGTTGCATGTTAAACTGCACCTAGCCTAAATACCTTAATCAACTGTACTTGAAGTCTTTTCATGTTGAGACAAAATGACAAAACCTGTTTAATCTCATTTGTGCTGACATTTGGGTCTGTAAAACTGTAACTGTACTTCTGTAAGAATACTCTGTGCCCTTCTCTCCTCACGCCCAATAAAGCATTATTACCATTCACTTATACTGAATTTATTCAAGACTCATGAAGTATTAGATTCAGTTAGTGTGATAATATTATTCCACTCACCTTTAGGTTGTGCTTTTTTGATGTAAGACTCAACTTTTCCACAAGATGTCAGTAGTACCTCATAATAGCCTGTATTCTAGTGGCGTTTAGTGGTAGTGATATGATAGAAGTCTGAAATGAAGCACAAAACTTACATTATCGTATATGACTACAAATCTGAAAACAAATACAGAAAGAATGACAAACCATTACAGAAGAGCCTTTACTTACCCCCAAAGAATAATTCAGTCTATAATCGTACATTACCATATCTTAGGAGCCATAGTCTGTAGGATATACAGGCTAAAAGCTTTATCTGGTAAATGCTCTTTTAGACGTGCAGTAGTTGCATAATCATGTGATGTTTCAATATTTGATTACATTACTATCCATGACCATGGCTTTCATAATGAGAAATTAGGATCGCGGTTAACAATTTAAAAATAAAATATGATATATTTTGAATGGGATAACGTCTTCAGTATGTTGCATATATCAAGAAGCTGAATCCCACGAATATATACATCATTTATCATATACAAAATTACTTTTTATGTAGCCATTTCTTTTGTGTTTTGCAATTTAAAAGATTACTGTGGATATGAGATACAAGTTATATAAGTTATAACTCTTATGCTCAATTATTTTATCAACCAAACAATCAAACTATGCACTACAGGAAAAGTAAGCCGTATGGTAAGGCTAAGTAATTCTACAAATAATTGGCATAATTAAAATCTATCAAATCTCTTCTAGACTTTTTAGGAGTTTGTCGAGCCGTGACGTGATGAGGTCATCCAGGTGACGCAACTATTTCCTTTTCTCCCGCATTTTCCTGGCGCAGGCTGGCGGCTGAAATGTCCTCAGCCTCTTCGACAGACTTTGTCAATTTCATGTCCAAATTTTGCTATTATTGCTCAAGTCAGTAATGAATGACAATCTTCACTTGATGAACGTTAAACTACTTTTACACTTTTTACTTCATAGGCCTTTGTCATACAACTATATTAACTTTTAGGGTTGGTTAGCATAGCTGTCATTATTGCAAGCTAATAATGGGTGGAAAAACAACTTCACTCTTTTGAGGAAACGTGTCAGCAGTCTTTCATTTCTACACTTTATCGCTTAATTAAACATGAAACCAATAAACATAATCCAAAGCTCTCACTTATGTTTTTTAAAAATGTTGTACAGGCTGGTGTTTTCTGACCACACGCGTGTCCATCGTTGATTTTACGTTGGTTTGTCAGTACTACTCAGCAGAGGGTGACCACCACTGTCCCTCCTTTGGTTGTCCTGCAAAACCACTTAGGCCCCTGTCCTCGTCCCACTTTTCATTGACTCCAAATGAAATACAAAAAATGACATTTGTACAGAAAAAAATGCAGATAATGTTTTTTTTTTCCCTCAAAGAACTCAAGAGTGTTTAGGTATACTGGCTTTCAGGGTTGTAAATGTTGACACCTTTTGCTGTTCCAATCCCTCTGTGCATTACGATTGATAAAAACTAAAAGTCATATGGTGTGTTTGCAGTGATTATATGTGAACTTAAATTCCCCTAGTCAGTCCCTCCATGCCTCACTGCATTCAACAGCGTGTCTTTATCTACAATTTGAGGTGGTCACCCTAGCTCAGTGATCCATATTGCGTTAACTCAAAACAGGCTTGTCACATGGTGTTAAGTTAAGCAACTATTTTCAATGATTTTGTAAAATCATTGACATGTTTTGTCCAATTTAAGGAATGTTTAACAGTTTTAGAGGCTCTGATAGGAACACAAGTCATGTGTGAATTGTAATTACCCCCTGTTCAAAGTTTCTTCGTGTTTTGAAAGAAAACAGTGGGGTTAATATTTTTCTTTTTAATGAACTTACAACCTCAAGACCATCTAAACTAGATTGTAGTCTGTATTCTAGGACTGTGTTGTGTGCTTATATGCTAGTTTGACATACCGGTAATTAAATTAAAATATTTATTTTCTTATTTTTTTTGTAATTAGCTAAGCCGTGTTGAAATGTTGCTTTGTACTGTATTGCTGATAAGGTCTGGTCATAAAGAAGTTTGACAGTATAAGAAAACTATTCAAAGTATGTACTAGAATTTGTGAGTTTTTACAATTGTCCTAATCTAATTTTATCATGGTATAAGTTACTATACACAAATAGATTTTTAGTATGTTGTTGCACTTATAAAAGGGGGGTGGAAGTGAGTGGCTATCATCTCTCTCAGCTGAATATTTCATGTCGTCTCATATTTTTTAGCAGGTGTATTCGCATGACAAAAGAATAAATAAAAGATTTCAAGCCTGGGAGGAATTTTTACATCTGCGGGGAGGATGCAATCAGTAGCATGGGACTTGGAAGGTGCCTCCCAGGGTGACAAATTGAAAGTGTCTCGGCCTAGTTTATAGCCCTGATCAGGTCAAACGAAAAATATTGGAGGTCTGGGTGAAGAGACAGGCCCGCCCGGTGCAGATAAATGGACTGATCATTTCTTATTGAGAAACAATTCCTAAAAGGTAGTTTACTGTGTGACTGGGGAAGCGGCGAGCGGCTGTGAGCACCTCCCTGACCCTTCCTCCAGCGCGCGGGATTAAATGGATAGAGAGAACGCGTGTTTCTGATGGCACTACTCCACCAGAGAGACACTCCATTTGTTATGAAGTAGGGGCTCTGATGAAGTGTAGGGAGCTCCTCTTTCTCTTTTCCCCTCTTTTTTCATCCCTCCATTCTAAGGCACTACAAGGCCGGCCTTCAGTCTGCTTCATGTGAAATGGATGGAAGGAGCCGATTGAATTTTACACTCCCCTGCTCATGATTAATGTGTTTGGGGTAGGCTTTCCTAGCAGTGGAACTCCACATACACTAGTTGGTGCTCAAGCTCTGGCTACAGTGCAGACGTTGGCACAAGGGTGGTAGATATGGTCCTTACATTTGGTTGACTTCTTGGTTGCACTGTGTTATCAGAAAAACATTCCAAGTTCCATAAAGTGAATGGACCGTGCTTGTGATGGTAAAACATCCTTCTAATTTGATCGTATGTCATAAAATTGCAATTTATGGATTGGAAGCCTTGTGTGTATGTTTTTTCAAATTATTAATCTAACATTTGTGCATAGATACAACTTGGCCTTTATAGCTGTAAATCCACTTGTGGCAGTAAAGTAATTAGCTATATAGGTTTTATTATCTATTTCAAGTTTGTGTGAATACAAAAATTATCTTAAAACTGGGGTACCTATCTTTTTTTCTAAATGAGTACATTTTGTGTTTTCCCCCAAACGGGGCAAATCAGCTTTAATTTCTGTTTATCAAGACCATTTACAAGACTTTTTACAAAATCACTTAAAGTAGTATTTACTTTTGAAAAAAATTATAGAGTCTATTCTGTACAGTGAACGCAGACTAGGATCTCTTCCAGTCCAAGTGCTTAAGTGGATGTGTGTTGCCCTGTTGGACGTCCCAGTGCATCCTGTGCCTTGGTCCAAGCCCTGCCTCGATCGTCAGGACCACAGTGGATGATGGATGGAGCTGTCTGCCTCCAAGTTGTCATGGCATCTGTTGCAAGGGTTCACTTTATCCTGCTCCATATCTCTCTCATGCACACTGTATTAGGGGGCCAGCAGCTACAGTAGTGTTTGAGGCTAATAAAGAAGAGATCTATTAATTTAATAAGTTGTTGTATTACTTTGATTCAAAACAAACTAAATATAACACCACAACATTTTTTTTCTCACCAGTTTTCTCACACTCTTTTGGGGTGGGCTAATATAGAGCTTCTTACCAAATATAGTCTTTAGCTGTATGATGTATGTTCCATATTTACTCAGACAGCATACTTAGAGGCATGTAACTTTTCTGGTGCACTAAAAAGTTATTAGTGCACCTTAAAGCAAGTAACAGTGATGCATTTTTGTCAAACATCTGAACAGAATTCTTTAACAAATAAAACAGTTTGATGAACCATTAGAGGAAAAACTGTATGGCTGTATGCCTTTAATCTCTGCTGCAGGCTTGTCTAAAGTATGGCCCAGGGGCCAAATTCCGCCCTCAGATAAAGTTTTCTTGGCTCTCAGGCTTCCGGGTAAACTGGTCCATATTATCCTAAGCAGTACTTTTTATTGCAAGTTTTGGAAAATATACCTTGATTTAGCTGTAATAAAATATTTAGTGTGTCCTATTGAGGTTCTAAACATGAATAAAGGCTAAAAATGCACATATTTGAATTATTCACTGTATTGACCTACAACATGTGTAATAGGTGGCAGCGTGCCGTCTCGGTGTCTCGGTGCAGCAACTGTGCATAGGCACACGAAAGGCGATAACTGGAGATAAAACAATGGGGGTTGGTGACCAAGGGAGTGATGGCTGAATGAGGGAGAAATCAATAGGAAATCAGTGTTTGGGGAGGGCCTGTCGTTTATCAGGTGAAACGGTTAAACAGCGTTAAGGCACTAAAAGTGAGAAAAATATGGTCTTTCTCCATGCTGGTATTGATCACAGTGGAATGGGGCAGCAGAAGGCCGAAGCCACTAATAAAATAAGACATATCTGAGAGGGAATCAACCAAGGATCGATGTGCCCCCTGATCAAGGCCAAAAACATCTTCACTGGGATTTAAGCTTGTATTGCTAGTGTCCCGCGGTGTGTCTCATGTACCACTGTGTGACATGAACAAAACAGGAACATAAGAGGAAGCTTTTAGGCAGGAAGAGATCATTTGCCTTGTTAAAGTGTAGCCCTTGTCATTCTGTGTCTGGTTTGGTATCATTTAAGACTAGAATAAAATCATATTTTTCTTTAAATCCACTGACATATGTCAGTGGATTAAAAGAATGAAACTTTAGTTGTTGTAAGTTAATATTTAAAAAACCCAAATTATGAAATATCTTATGAGATCAACTGTTCCACTGATTGACTGTTCTTCTGAATAGTTCATGAGTTGCTTAGGATACAAAAAACATTACTTATAATACAGTTATCTCTTTCTTTTATGCCTCATATTCAGGTGTTGAATAAACAAGTTTT
>KN482021.1:0-42520 GCA_000787095.1 Periophthalmodon schlosseri | reverse complement strand
CTGCTAAACCAATGGTGCGGGCGGGAAGAGGCTTTACCTTCAACAGTCTCGCTCCAGATTGGCTCTTTGGTTGCTATGATACTCGCGGCCAGAATTCCAAATATAGAACTCGCCTCCAAATTCGCCCCTGTAACTGCTCTAGCCTCGATGAGCTTCATTTGGCTGGAGCCGAACGCTACGGGTGACGTCACACTCATTAGTCCACTTCTTTATACAGTCTATGGTCAGCACCTTTCAGTTATTTTCAGTTTCTCATCATCAACAATTTTGCTTCTGAGGAAATCAAATCAGGCAGAGTTTTGCACCTACAGGGCCTCCATGCTGGGAACAACTGTCCTGTAATGATCACTTCACTTTGAGCCAAAAGACACACATCACCCCCCAATGGCATCCAAATAACAGCCTGTCATCTGTTTACCTGTAGTTGTCCAGGCAGAACACAATATGGATACGGCGCGTGATGCCTCGGCCAATAGAAAACAGGGAGATGCATGCGATATCAGAGGAAATGGACTGTGCACTCATGGTCATCTGTCTCCCTTAGGTGGACAGTATTTACTGGTGGGATGGCGCTCATACAAACACCGGTTGATTGCATTGCAGGAGGCAAGTTAAGGTGGCGAAAACAATGAGTTCTCCTGTGGAAATGTTTAGAATGCATCTTAAATATATCTTTAGACATGCGCCAAACAAGCAGTTTACACACTTCTTGTGCCATTGTACTTTCCCTTATTTTTCACAGCCACATCATCTTTTACAACCAGTGATTAAGTCCCTTATTAAAGTGGCACTTATGACACATGCATTTTATAATTGGCAAAAATGTAATGATGTTTTTTGCCCCCAAGAAAACAACGAAACAACAATTAAATCTCCCTTTTGGCTTCAAGTTTTCCAACTAGAATAAACATAACAAAAAGAAGAAAAAGCAGACACAGACAAAGCTAGAGTAAGCAGAAGCCTTATTTTCATGCAATACAGACTTACTTAGGAAACAAATGGGAAATGGGACAAAGAATGAGACAGGATGAACGAGTCGTGGAGTCTCATCCCGGGGTGGTCCTGGGGCGTACTGGGGCCGTCTGGCTCCGGGTGGCTTTGCTCACGGATCAGCGGAACATAATTATAGATTATTCACTGTTCTATGGATACATGCATATATGTGTATGATATATTTGTGTGTGTATGTGTGTATATAGCTGTGTTCATTATGAGTATTTTTTAGTTTTTTCATTATTATCATCATTATTATCTCTACTGCTGTGTCTCCCTCCTTAGTACCTTTCTTGCATCCCATATTCCCTTCACTTAAATGTAAATATGCACTTGTAAATATGCAACTAAAATAAAAAAAGAATGAATAGAGAATAAACATCCAAAAATCAATGCCTTCTTATAAAATTACAAAAAAGCAGTGGTACTCAGAGATGCATGTTTTCTCACTGCGGACACATGTGTTCATCATATCTCCATCTCACGACTAAAGTACTATGAATATACTGTACACCTGGCAACGGGCCAAGCAGCCACCTGATACTTAGGGAGAATTTAAAGCATGTAATGCCCCTCTGTGTGATTCATGTACAGGAGCTCAAAGACAGTCTGCTACTGTATACAGCCTCATTTTCCCCACAGCACAAATATAAAGGAAAGATTATGCCCTAAAATTACAGGTTGCAAAAAAAATTATATACCTGCAGGTTTGTGAGTGAAATCCGGACGAGCCAAGCCTTTAATAAACTGATTACTTTGCGTTGAAGCCCCTGAAATGGCCTCCCATCTCCATCTGACACTAAATGGGAACTTTTGAGAAATGTAGCCACTGGTAATACCACATTTGGACAGTGCAATAATAGAAGTGAAGCTAAATCAATACGTTATCAGCCTAGCCAGCTATTCCAATACATCTCCTAGTCCTCTCTGAGACAATTAAAAGCTTTATCACTATTAGCTACTACGCCTATGAATACGTTAAACAAAGAGGGTAAGATATCCTTTTTCCCACTCCTCATAGACAGACATGGGTTTTTCATCTGGAAGTATATTAGCCGGGGAAGGGGTCAATGGATTGACATGTGAGACAGACCCTTTTATCGGCACTTAAAAGGAACAGCAAACTGTAATGGCTCCCTTGATAGCAATAGCGAGAAGAGCGCGAGAGGGAGGATTAAAGCCAAGCAGTGGTCATGCAGTCCCAGGCAGAGGTGTTTATGTAGTATCCATGTGCGTAAGAGAGAGAGAGAGTGAGAAGGAAAGATCAGAGCAAGAGGAAACGCGAGGGAGTCATCATCAAAGCGAGATCCGCTGCCTCTAATTTGACAAAGTTTAGCTGACTAATGCAGCCACTTAACAAGAGAATGCTGAGGGTTAAATGGTATTACGTCTCTTTTATTTGATAGCGTGGCCTTGTTCACTGTTGTATACGATCGCGAACTCAAATCCTCATTCATAATAAACTATTCTTTATCTCCGTGAGACTTGTGAATTGGGACTGATACACGGTGAATGAAAAACTCCCCATAATGGTATTAGGGAGGCACTTGTTGGAGACACTTCAGAGGCCAAATTGGTTGGCAACTTAGCTTAAGTGCTGAAAGGAGTAGTCCGGTTCAGTCTCAGTGTCATCACCTTTTCAACAACACCCTCCCATTTCCACAGATGAAATAAAATCTACAAAAGACACATCACTAGTAAGAAATAACTAAACTATGTAAGAAATACCTAGTCTTCACATATGTCTCACTACATGATTTGGTGCTATCCTCGTGTGGCTTCACCTTGGAACCAGGAGGCATTTGTCTTCATTATCATCACAGGACTAGAGGAGCAGATCTGTGAGAACTGGTGGCAACAGTCATACCTCTTTGTCTGCTATAAAAAACAGCTGCGCTACCAGACGTTTGTCATGTCACTGCAGAAGAAGACAGAGGTGCACATGACATAGACTTGGAGCTTGTACAGTAGAATCGCACAGGGGGAGTATTCAAAAGTTAGAAAAGGTTCCAGAGGTCACTCACTCGTGAACAAATGAGGGATTACACCTCTTGTATTCAGTGACAACATAATTTACAAGAACAAATGTATAAGTCGCTCCTTTTAACAACTAATACACTTACCTACTACTACTACTCCAGTCCAACTTATATGTACAAATACATAAAGACAAGTAAATAAACAATAAAGACAAGTAGCCTACTGCTAATGCTAAACTACTATTGTTTTTTGACAGACTAATGACCTGCCACCATTTTGGTTGTAGTTGGCTATGCAAACAAATATAACCTGGGGGCGACAGTAGTGTTACACTGATTTGAATGTTGGCATTTCGAATCCTGCTCTCGACATAAACATCACTGATAGAGCAGTCAGATCCACTGAACCACAGGTTGGCGGTGCGATTCCAGCTCCAACAGATACTACTAAGAATACTTTCTTTGTATCCTTGGACAAGACACTTAACCCACCTCTCCCCCAGTGTGTGCGTACACTGGTGTATGAATGTGTGTGTGAATGGGTGAATGGTTCCTTAATATAAAGCGCTTTGAGTGGAAAAGTACTGTATAAAATGTGACCATTTATCATTTTACCAAAGGAAAGGAAATAATGCATTGGCTGCTCAAAATATGAGCATTATTAAATCAGTGATTTTGAGCTGCTCACTTTTCTGCTCATTGTAAGGTTGTGAAAAAGGCCAATTCAATATATCCAGTATAGCACTGACCCGATTGACCAGATATCAGTGCTGACTACCCAGTGTGACAAAAGTTAGCACAAAATGATTGCTACATCCGCTACTCCTCTTATTCTTAAATAAACTTTTAAGGTACACAACCATCTTGGCACACAACATTAACTTATTTAATAAATACTTATTCAAAACTTGAATAATGGTAATGTCATATAAATTTGAGAAGTATAAAGCAGATATGAATCTTCTTTGATAAATTTCTTGAAAAACAGCTTCTGACTTAATTTTTCCTCTATGATTGTGCCTTTATTATATTCGCAAATAGAACAGAAAATTGACTGATCTTTATGTATCTGCTGTTAAGTACAGTCTGTGCTTAATGAGCTGTTTTGTTGTTCAGCTGTTTTATAAAAAGCACATTCTCAATGCTGTTGTTGGGCTTTGGCTTAAATAACAAATAAGCACATTTTATCTGGTCTTTGGGTAAAATTAGCACCAGTTCAATCTTTTTAGTTCACTTCAACACAGTAATAGGATGCAGAAATACAAGCTCGACAGAAGGCCTGGAAGCTTGACAAACTCTGTCATCGCTAACAACAGTGGACAGTGGATGGATTCTTGAGCCCAATTATAGCCAAGAAACTTCAGGATTAGTCCCACTAGGAAATCATGAATCTTTACTTTCACAATTCAAGTGTCAGAAAAATGCGTGAGCAGTGATGTGATCAAAGACAAAGAAAAAACAGAATATTTTTACTTCAAGACCACCGTGCCCGTCTCTTCCGGACACCATAACCCCAACAGCCTCTCCAATGTCACTAATCACCGCTTCAAACAGAAATCTTCCTAATTGTTCTCAGTCTGGCCACAAACCACATCACAAGGCGCTTAACGGCTAACAGTTTAGCATTAGTTTCCCCTTTCTCCATGTGATATCTAATGCATTTGTGACCACCCATAGTAAATCATTCTCCTAGCCATTCCCTCGCACTGCTGTCCTATTGGTATGGAAATTGTTCTTCATGAAGAGAAGGTGTGAAATTACAGCACATTAAGCTTCTGTTGAAGTTTCACGCTGAGTTGCCAAGTCTGCTTCTTTATAGCAATTTTGAGCTTCTTATTTTGTAAAGCTTCTTCCAAATTTTCATGTCAGTTATGTTTTTGGGCATAAAATAAGTGATTTTAGCCCTTTTCAGTTCTGTTTCATGTAAATAGATCCAGTAATGACTGATAACAACTTGTTAATTACGTTAAAAATGCGATCAAATATATGCACATGTCATTAGCACTCGTTCAGTGGCAACACATAAATTACTTATTTTTGGGCTTATTTTTGTGGGGCTTGCGTAGCTTGTTTTGGCCTTTTTTTCAAACTCTTGTTCGCTTGTTGCTCTCTGAAAATCCAGCAACCCTGCTTTCAAGCGACATGAATGAATGAAAGTGGCACACAAGTCATCTTTGTTGTTGCTTCTTCTGATAAACAGTCCAAAAGTTAAAGAAATAACAAACAGGTGAAGCACTGAAGCTAGCATGGATGCAGAGTGGACTGTCTTGCTTGGCTGTGTGTGTGGCTAAAGACAGGGAGACTCCAAAGCCTATAATTACCAGGCTGGTGGTGGGAGTGCAGCTGATAACAAAGGCCCAACGATATCTACGTCATACTGTAGCAAATATAGAAGGAGACTGAAGACGACTAGATACTTTATCAAACTCCATTTTACACACTGATTCAGATTTCATTTCCTCTTGACAATGACCCCTATGACTTTGCAATATACACTCAAAATGAATGCCATATATTAAAACTGGTCTCACTGACAGTAATTATACCAGTGTGATAACCATATGTGAGACAAATATTCAAATGGAAGTAATAAACTAGATGTTAAATTGAGAGAACAGCTTTGTGTTGTACGCTATGTAATATTGAGTTCATGCCATTATACAAACACGTCTTTTGTATGTATGCACAAGAGCGTAACCACAATTGCATGTTCCTTTTTAATCTGCCTGTTATGCTGCCACACCCCTTCCTATAAATCAAATAACCAAAGAAACTCTAGCCAAATAAGTCAGTGTAATGAACAGAAAACAATATAGGCCTAATGAGAGGAAAAATTGGGTACTTTGCAGTATTTGGTCATGGTTATTTCAGCATTGCAGAGCTCTGTTGCTATGGGGACTTCTTGCCTCACCGTGAGAGAATAAAAGTTAGAATAGACTGTCCTTGAGACCCACAATTCAACACTGGATGTAATGCGCTGAATGCAGTAACTGTATACAGTGCATTCTCCTTTCATAGTGCTGACTGCAACAGGATGAGCCTATGTTCTTTGCAACAAAAGTTAAAATTATGCATAGAACACTTTTAACCCACTTGACACTTTTGAACCAACAGGGTCTGTTAGTGTTCACCATTATGACCTGTCAATAACACTCTAAGGTAAGGTCTAATTTGACTCTAGGCCTATTGCTCCCCATCAGCACTTGGTCTAGATGTCACGCTTAACATGGTGAGTGGGTTTTGAGTTGTTGAGTTGAGTCCAGTGGCTTTAAGAGGCTCTCTCTCATTTCCTACTGTTTATTGGAAAACAAAACACGTGCCTCAAAGTGGCCCATTTAGAGAAGTGGGAGTCGACGCTGCATGGTTTATAATGGAGACTTCTGGGAAACTTTCAGGCGTCACTATGCGTAAAAGGTGTGTGTCAAATGTAAAATGCAAGACTTAAGAATTTAATTTTCCAGTTGCCATGTTTTACCTTCAGTCGGCAATGCCAAAGCCTTTCAATTCTGTGCTTGCATGTCCAAATGAAGCCTACTAGTTTTATGTAATAGCTTCGGTTTTGGTGCCACATTAGATAGAAAGCATTGTCGTTTGCAACAAACACTTGCACTACTATTGTGTTAAACAGTAACTGCGCAAACGTAGGACGTGCCCGCGACTGGAGAGCACACACTTTGCAAACAGGTAAACACAAAAAAGTTAGCCCCGGGCTGCTGTTGTTAAAACGATCTGGTCTAAAATGTGCGCAAAGACACGCTGCTCTAAGATGTCTTGTTTTATTCAGTTGTCACTTACCTGAGATACAAGAGGGATAAGCGTCTGTTCTACCGAGCGAGTTTTGATTTCCAGTCCGGAATCAAAGTTTGTGTTGCCGCACGGAGATGAAGCCATTCCCGCCGAGCTCTCTCTGTGCCTCAAACAATGCACAACAGCCTTCCAGTTCACCGTGAGCAGCTCCTACCTCGCTCCTGTGCCGCAAGCTGGAGTGGCAGACTTGCTAAACACTCCGAGGGTTTCGCACTCGGTTACACTGTCGTTTCTGAAGTGGCTCTTTAAGCGCACGCACGCCGCTTGGATCCAGACTGTCGGTGGTTAGGAGGCTGCGCCCGCTAATGTCCATGTAGTTTACTCAACTCCGGCTGGGAGCGGACTGCAGCACACCGCTGTGGACAACCGCACAACTCACCACATCTCAACACAACACACCTCTGTCCGGGCTGCGCGTGTGCGCCTCGAGCTCTCCAAACTGTTTACCCGTGATTAAGTGAGAAGAAAAACACGTTTAATCTTTAATCACAATTCACACATTTTAACTCCTTGCTTGGTTGGCATTTCGTGCTTTCTTTTGGTGAGGTTATTTTTCTTTACATAAGAAGATCCAACAAATCCCTGTTGTCTTTTACGAATGAAATGACAAGGCAGGCTATAGCCAAAGCAATCTTGTAGTCTTGTAGTCTTGTAGTCTTGTAGTCTTGTAGTCTTGTAGTCTTGTAGTCTTGTAGTCTTGTACTCTTGTACTCTTGTACTCTTGTATTCTTTTTCACTTTTTGTGACCTGGATGAGTGAATTGTATAAATCCCAAATTCACACTTAAATCACACGTAAATATATACATTTTGGTTATTATACAGTTTGGTATATATGATTTTAATTAGGTGGTACATGAAGAGTTATAGAGAATATGGAAATCAGGACTGATTGAAACAATTGGATACAGGAAACAGGTTCCACAACTGTTATCCTCAAATTGAAAATCCAAGTCTACAGGATGTTGGGATACTGAATTTCTCAATCTAACTTGCACAGTTCATCTTCAAAGTCAACGACTAACTTTTTTTTTTTTTTTTTTTTTTCAGAATGATCACGTTGCAGCTTGTTCTATTATCTGCCTGGGAAGAGACTCCATACTTCTTTGTCATCTAACCCACTCGCTGCCAAGTTCTCTCTAACCTCAAGTGGCTTCAGTGTCTATTTCCAACTTTTAAAAGAGCAGCCACTGGACAGTGATTGGTGAGTAGCATTTCATACAACACACACATGGCTTATGTGCACTGTACCAGTGATGCTGACACTTCCTGCTTTATCACTATTGAGGTTAGCAGTGTCAGCAATCAAGACAATAGCAGTGTGTGAGTGTCGCCCTTAGCCCCGAACAGTATTTATTTAAAACCCCAGAGCCATGCTTTAGACTAGTCCTGCTTGTTTGCATAGGTCCCCGCTCACTCACACAGAGTGCATCATTATACAGGAAATCAGTACTTTGGTTGCATTAAGCACACACACACACGCACACACACACGCACTGCTGAGTCTGACCAGAGGAAGAAATTGAGTTTGCGATAAAGAAAAATTAGCACGTTTTATCATAATCAATGGGTTTCCTGCATTATAGGTTATTTACCACAGCTTTTGTCTTATCCCTCATCTGATCAAAATACAAACAGTGGTAAGGCAATTTTCCACTTTGCCTCAGTCTATTTAAAAATAAATAAATAAATAACCAGGGAAAATTACATTTTTCCATCTAATTCAAACACATCACTTTTCTCACTAACTTGTATGTTTTAATACAGCGATTTGAAGAACTGTTTTAGTTTGTGAGTTATTATCACTGCAGACTAATGTAGACTATTTTGAGTTTGATCTGTATTCACATTCAGACCTAATTTTCCTCGTATAATCAACTTTTTCTCCAGTATCTGTAATATAATTCAGACTGTACATTGAAATTTTGCCCAAATCTAAACTCCACTCAGGAAGCCCCCCTTGTGTCTCTTCATCTGCACATCCACAGAAGCTTATGCACAGTGCTAACATCTGCCGCACTCTCTTGGCGTGCGAGCTATAGAAGTGCTGACTTTCCCTTCTGCCTTTTCTCTATTTCGTTCATCTTTGCTCCTAGCTCCATGGCTTTTGGGACCAGAACTGCTGAGCTTAAAAAAGTGATTTTGAACGCCGTGAAACATCAAATGAGCACACACACTCATAATGATAAGTAGATTGAATGTGTGAATTCAAAGGGAGAACTAAGGAGGCTTTTCAACCATGTGAGACTAAAAAGAAACTTGGGGGCATATATACTTCGTTATGTTTGGTATGCAAAGTCCAGGTCCAGGATACTGCTAACTATACAGGATGGGGAGCTGAATATAGGCTTTGACATATGGATTCATAGACATTCACAGACATTCTTCTCAACAACTCAAAGTGAAGAGAAATGTGGGTTTACATTCAGAATCAAAGCTGCTGAATAAACAGCAGATCATCTGTCTGTAATTTACTGCCAAGTGGCACCCTCAGGGACAAGGCTAATTTGATTCCTTGTAAACAAAAGCAGGCAGGAGTAAAGTGGCACGCACAAACACTATACCTTGGCTTTGCGTTTTCTTTTTCTCTTCTTCTGTTGTTAGTTTCATTTACTTTTGGCATTGTTTGAAGATAATGTGGTTGTGCCCCTGCTGTTCAATCAGTTGAGATAATATAGAAGGTGCACTTCAGTTCCTTTAGGGTCAAATTCTTTTTTTTATAAGAAAAGTTAAACAACTCGTCATCACTTTAATACATACAGAGGCATATACTGTAATATACCAAAAATAGGTGATTTTTATTCATTTAGTGGTGTCCCTACATGACCTGCAGATTAGCAGAGATGAAGATGTCTCATCTCATAATGTATGTGATCAAAATTACTCAGGGGGTTATGCTATTGTCTGGCCATGGGAAAGTAGGACAGAATATTTCAATAAACTGTCCAGTTGCCTGCTACATTTGATCACATTAATGGAGTGTTATGCAAGCAGGTAGCCAAACTTGAGCACAAGAGGGAGGGTGATGAATGCACAGTCCAAGCAAAGATAATGGCTGTAGTATTCAGTAACGCAGCTGTTTGGCTGTGTTCCAGGTTTAGCTGCCACTTCTGAGCAGAGCTGTAGATGCATGGGCATCCTCAGGAGAGAGGTCATCTCCTCCTGCTAAGTCTGTCCAAACCTTTGGAGACAGAAGAAAGAGGGACAAGAATAGAGGAACCAGCACTCTTTATTTCCTGTCAAAATGCTGGTGACAGCGCTCTGCTTACGTCTTTGTCACATACAGACTGGACACTAGCGATCAAGCCGACACACTCCCCCTCTCCAGTCACACGTTCCCATTTTATTTGGCACTATCTGTCTTTGGTACATTGACATTTATCGCATTGTCTCTAGAGTTCACAGATGAATTTCCCACTTCTCCCCAGTTCAAATCAACTGGCTACTTGAAACTTTTTATGACAAAACTGTATTGTCAACCTTTGAAATCCAAGTGACCTGAAGGCTTTTTTTAAACATCAGGCTGTGTGGCTGGCAGCTAGTTCAGCTGCGACCAGTCACCTCCAGTCAACACTCCACAAGGGCATAATACACAGTGACACAGCAGTGTGTGTGCTGCCACTCTCAGCAGAGGACTGCACTGTACAGTCACCCCTCACTACTCATCTTTTATTAGACATAAAACAGCTAATACTACTGATATGCCTTTTTATCAATTGTTACGCTATAGAAGATGCTTTAGAGAAGACCTACATTTGTATTTTTGTACTTCTTTCCTTATTCTCCTACATTTTTGTTTCATTTCAAAGAACTCATGTATGGATTTAATATTTTGTAGGTGTGCTTAGATCTCTCTGGTAGTCAGAGGACCTTGCTGAAGATTTATGGTCAAATAGCGCTCTCTAGTGGAACTTATAATTATTGCACCATAGTCCAGGTCTTGGTCTGGTCTCGGTAAAGCACATTAAAGGAAATGTTTCATTTGACTTGGGGATTCAAATAAATAATGCTGTTTGTATATTCATTTTAAATATAGATTTATGTGGACGGAAATACATAGTGTTGTATAAAAGACATGAAATTTGCTACAGCGGAACTACAGTCACATTTTTTTGCTATAACCCGATTTGCTGCAACACCGCACAGATTCCAACATGGCGCCTCCCGTGTTTGAAACATGCCATGTAGCTTGTTGTGCAAACAGGACTCCTAATGTGGTTTCTTGGGGCCGAGGAGGGACTGTAGCATTTGGGACATGTCATTCCGTGGCTCTGTATAATCCCCAGGTACGACATGTGGTGGTTCGCCTGCAGTTGTCTCTAATGTGCCCGGATGATGTAACTGTGACCATTGCATACACTGTATTTTCTCCAACTCCTTCTGCATTACTTACCAAATGACATCCCCTTTTCTTTGCCCCAGGAGAGAACAGTAGTCGCTTTGCTCAACGGACACACAGGCAGAGTCAATGCAGTGCAGTGGATTCACAGACCTGACTGTGGTAAGTGTCAAGTGATGATGTTCTTCTCATCTGTGTCTTTGGAGCATCTTTGGACCCAGAGCTCATGGTGAACCTGGGAAGAACCTGAGTTATTATGGGCAGTGCAGATTAGTCATCGACACTATGTAAACGATAAACTGTCAGATATCAGCATCCATCTCTCTGGCATCATCTCGCTTGTTTGGCCTGGTTTATACTTTATACCACATACCTTTTGGCAATAACTTACTTATTTTCCAATCAAAAGGGAACTATTAACCTGTTTTTTTCTTATTTAAATACATTCCAAATAAGTTAAAGTTAAGTTAAATAAGTTCAGTTTTCAATGACACATACTTTGGTATTTTGGCTGTCAGAGAGAGAATAGCAGGACTGTCATAAAGTAATGAATTGGCTCTATTTATTATCTTCTTGATTTCTTCTGTTGTTTCAGAAGCATGCAGCTTGTCACTGCAATTTCCAAGGTGTAATTTTAGCAGAATAAATGGCTGACTTTAGCAAAATATTGTTTTAGTTCAAGTGTGAAGTCCAGCATGTAGCATATTTTAATATTTTTTTGTTTTTGTTCTGAACAGGCCTAGAACGGCACTTGGTTTCTGCAGGATCAGACAATCGAGTCTTCGTTTGGGAAGCACAAAATGACACTGTAAGTTGTTCCTCTTTACTAAAATCTTTAGTTTCTTTCTTGTTTTGTTTTGTTTTTTGGTTTTTTAAATGTAAACAAATGATTGTTGTTTCTAGTTCATTCGGTCGGTGGAGTGTACTGGTCACACTGCTCCTGTTTCTTCTGTGGATGGGATTTACCTGCATGAATCCCAGATCCTGGTGGCCTCTTCAGCCTCAGACTTCACAGTCCGTCTGTGGCTCTGCAGTGGAGATAAGAATGGTAAGAGACATTGTACATATGATTGTTATTATTTGCTATCTATGCAGACATACTTTTATGAAAGCCATTAATGTGTCGCAATCTATTTGTAGTGCACAGTTCAATGTGCTGTACGCCATCTAGTGGCTGCTGAGTAGAACAGCATGTGTTTTATTTATTCTTAGTATGTCTGTTTTACAGAGCAGTGCAAGTCAGTCTAAATTTAAGTAGCAGCACATTATTTATGCCTTTTTACTTGCTGTATTTGAAAAGTGGGGTTGTATTGTAAAATGTAACGCCCTTAGAAGGTTCACTTTGAGTATAAGGATAACATGCCTTTTAAGGTGGAGTTGTAGATATTATTCATTCATGTAACATTATGTGGAGAACGTGATGCGAGGTATCATTCCCTTGTGCTTGTGTGTCTTCAGCTGAGTGCCTTCATACCTTATCGTTTGGCAGTGGCTTCATGATGGATGTGTCTCTGGCGCTGTTGCCTGGCAGCGGAGGTAAGCTAAAGATGTCCATGCACAGATGCAGCGTTACACATCTCCTCCTCTCATGTCATCCCTGCCTCGCTGCTTAACTGAGTGTCATATTCAAATCCACTGCGCTTTTGAAATGACTTATGTCACATTGCCCTTCTACTTTACATAGCTTATGTCAGTTTGATGGTGCGCCTCTCCTTCAGTCCTGTTTATGAACCTCTACTATGATGTTAATATGCAGCGCGCTCGTGACACTCTTGACATGTCATTTTTTACAGTTCCCATCCTGGCATGTGGGGGTGATGACTCTCGGGTTCATCTGTATGTGCTCAACCATGGAAAGGTAAGCACTTGGAACTCACTTGGTACTGATCATTATTATTCTGTCATTATTATTCTGTGCTAAAACGCTGAAAACTGCAATGCTTTAAGGAACTCCAAAAGGCCCTGACGTTGCAAGGACACGAGGACTGGGTTCGTGGCCTGGCGTGGACCTCTTTAGGTAAGAGCTTTCGCAGTTATCATTAAGAGGCTTTTAAAAACATTCTGCACTCTACCTTGTATAACTATATAACATATGAATATGCATACAAGACTAACTGTTAGGGATGAGACACAATTTCCACGAGACAAGGCAAGACATGAGATTAGGTCCACAAAACAAGATTTTGACATGGTTATAATAAATAATTGGTGTGGTTCAGTTCACAATTTTGGTCTCAGTTTTTTAAATTTTATTTTATTTTTTGTGTATATTCATTTTTCTTTGCATGTCCGTCTTTTTGTAACATGCTTTTGTGTTCATGCTACAGAAAATGCATGACTAAGAAAGGCTTCCATATGTAAGAACTATATTAAAATGCAATATGAAGGCTCAGTTCTGTTGTGTTGCCAGATTTTACACAGTAATTACTGATATAAGCGTTTAGCCCGTGTAATTGTGCACCTCTCTTCAAGTGCACTTCATTACTGCTCTGCATTAATGCTGGATTCATAAAAGCTGTTTCATCTCCTTAAACCGCCATCTCCACCAGTGTCTCTACCCACTTTCAGTCCAGGGCCCACTTCACGCTGCTAATCCACAAGCAAAGCAGAGAGACACACTTGTTTACATGAAAAGTCCCACTAGTGACAGATCCCTCCCTCCACGGTGACGGTACTTAAACAAATCACACTGTTCTTTTGTGTCTGCAGATGGCAAATTGGAACACTATAGTGTGGTTCATCAAAGCTGTTGCATAGCACACAGCCCGTTGCTATTTACTGTTTTTTCCATTTGTTTTCAAAGTCATTTTAGAAGCAGGTGGTGGTCATACTACTTAAAATTATACAATTATATAGGCTTTCACACATTATTCCCAACACCTGGCTCTTAAACGATAAGCTATATTTTAAAAATGCAAGTAATTTGATACAGTTTGACCTTTTTATATTCACAAACCAGACATAACATTATGACCACCTGGGTTAAATAGCTCTGTGTGCCTAACAGCCTAACATGCTGCCCTTAAGCTGGTTGGACAACTTCCTCCTGTCACCAGAATATAGTGTTTGGGACCCTCTTGGGTTCATCACATCGACCACTGAAACATCTGTAAAGAGGCATATATTTAGAGATATGGACAAAACACTGCCTAATATTGCATTGTAAATTGTTATAATGTTCTGCCTGAGTGGAGTAATTCTTAAGACAATTAAAGTGTCTTTTTAATATTCTTAAAAGCAAGTAGAGAAACAAATCTTCACTACTATCACCAGTGCCACAGTGATATCCTACTTCTCCACTCAACGTTTAATTGATGACGAAAAGAAGCCGCAGCACTTTTTTAATGCCCACATTTATCCTGGCAAGAGTCTGGCAGATTACAGGGCCAATGCTAAAATGCTAAATATAATTAAGAATCAGAAATAGGACTATTGTTTAAGAACTGGGCTGGGCTTCTGCTCTTTTACTGGCACAGAGAGATGTTATTTTAAATCAAATTGTAAAAACATATTGTAAAACTGGTCTGGTTGCATTCATGCTGTATTTTGAGTAGGATACAATTTGAGTAGTCTATTGTCAAAATAAATTGACAATTGACAATTGACAATGTGTTTTAAACCGTGTCAATGAAACAAAACTCAACTCCAAGTATGTTTTTGATGAGGAAACATTATAACATAGATCAGAAAATATGGGCCCTTTAACTGTAGACTCATTTTAGGGTGAAGAGGTTTGTCAGTCAGTTGTCAGAACAGGCAGAAAGTTGGAGTATGTTAGCTATTTATAAGTTGTCATTGTTAGCATCTTTACTTGTGTGACGTATTAAGCCCCTTTTGTTCTGGTTCAGGTGGGGAGCTGTTATTAGCCAGCTGTTCACAGGACTGTCTCATCAGAGTGTGGAGGCTCTGTGCCAAGTCTGGGACAGACGCCCACACACACGATGATCCCACCATTATCAAAATGAAAGAGGACATTTTTGAAGTGAATAAGAATGGTGAGTGCTCTTCTCCAACACAACTATGTATGAAATATGTGACAATTATCCCAGTGTTTAGGAGCAGAAAATAATGCTAAATATTTGGGGGATTGTATCCACCATTTTATATCCATCATTCATCAACGTAAAACCTGCCCCATCGAAATAATCCTCCAGCTACAGCAGTCCTTACCAATCTTAGATCAAGATATGGAGATGGTCTGTGGGCTGTGTGCTGCAGTCGCCCACTGCTCCTGACAGGTTGCCCCACATTGACGGATGGCTCAAATGCACAAATTTCCACTATGGTCTTCAACAAGCCTGTAAAGCACATTGCACAATCACAAGTGTACAAGTCTACCTTAACCTTGACCTTACCCTATTCATTATTCATTGCCCTGCTTCTGTCTGTCTCATAGTAAAACAGAACCCATCCACTTATATGTTTTGGCCACGATGCAACATTATTTTTCTTCCTACAGATGTTTCCTTAAAGTTTGCTGTGTCTCTTGAGACTGTACTCGCCGGCCACGAGAACTGGGTTTATGGAGTGCATTGGCATCCTCCGTTCTACCGAGGTACAGCGCTTCCTTTCTTTCATTTTTACCATTTCAGATAGCTTCCTATGTTCAATAGTAGTCAGTTCTGTAGTTTCTGATTCAGACAGTCCCTCAACATCCCTGTGCAAATCCAAGACGGTTTCTCTCTGTTTGACTTAAAATCTAACCGCAATAACTGCCAGACACACTGCCACATAAAAGGAAATGCAGATGTAAAAAGTTGCGGTTTTAATTAGTTCTCATGGGAAACATGGAGAGATGTATGCTTCACGTTGATTTTCTTGTGGATTTATTTATTAAAATGTAGGCGAGTGAATATTAACAACACTATAGTCTATGTTATTATTTACTTTAAATTCAACTACAAGGAGTCAAAAGCCTATTTCTGTGTCAAGATCAATGGAGTAGGTTGTCGTTGCACAGTAGCCTGTTACTATAATTATTCAAATGGTCCTGTTTTTGCACTGTTCGCCCGCATTATCACAATTTCGTCATTGTAGTACAAAGTAAGGGGTACTTTTCTTATATAATAACATGATCTATGCTTTGTATTTGCCATGTTATGTCACATTTCGCCCGTTAATGCAGATGGTGAGCAACAGCAGCCCCTCAGTCTGCTTTCAGCTTCTATGGATAAGACCATGATTCTGTGGGCGCCTGAGGAGGGATCTGGAGTCTGGGTGGAGCAGGTCAGTGGAATACAAAGAGCTTTTGGGCATACACACACACACACACACACACACACCTGTACACACACACACACCCCTTCTATACAGTAAAATCCCCCCAAAGCCGATGCCCACTGCGGCTCTGCTGGCTGATCCCGAGTCAGACTCTCCCTCTCAGCGCGTGCCATCACTTCTTGCTCGCTCTGATATTGAGGTGTCAGGAACAGAGGTGATAGACAGTGATGAAGAGGCACTGCCCCGTGGAGTTTATCACGTTCCCTCCCCTCCGCCCATTTCACTCTGCGTACAGAACCCCTGTTTTACTGCCCATTCCTTAACACGCCCAGCAGAAGAGATGTCATAGCCTCCTCACCGCCTTCCTGCTTTCCTCATCCTTGATCTGTCTATCTGCTTCACCCCACACACTCGGCCCTAAAGTCTCTCTCATATTTTCCCTCTTTGATGCCTTGCTTTTTGTGCACGCCACCTCATCTCTGTGAGCCTAACAGCTGCTGTTGTGCCAGAACGGGGGCTAAATTTAACACGAGTGTGGTTGGCGAAGAAGTGGTTTTCTGCCCATCTGCCCCAGCTTTTTTATTCATGTTTTTACCTTTTGCAAATTCTCCGAAGATTACCTTACCTTACCTTGCACGTACAGAAGTGACGCACATGCATTAAAACATGAGGCTGTTATGCACATGGTCACACACAAATGTTGCTCTTGCCATGCCAGTCGCTCCCCTCGCGATCGCGCTCGGAGGTGTTGAGGAAGATGGAGGTCGATCAGATGCTTTTGGCGCCTTTGATCTCATCGTTCACATCTTCAGAAGCAGTTCCCCATCCTCTCCGTCCTCGTCCTAACAAAGGAGCTATGATTAGAGCCCAGAGCCACTTATTATTCACCTCTGTGTGATTAGACAGAGATGGTGGTCACTGTGTATGAAGAAAAGCTGAAATCAACTCTGCTACAGTAAATCTTTTCTCAGCTCAGCCTTTTTTATCTCGAGGCCCCTGACTATAAATAAAAAATATCCCTCGCCCCGCACCCACCTGGAATAACCTTTAGTTCTGTGCGAAAGTGCATGGTATATGAGCCTCTACATTCACCTCTCCTGTTTATGCTCCTCCTGAAGAGTCTTTTTAAATGAGCAACAGAGACTTTGAACTGACAGCTTCTCTGCTCACAAAGAAAGCACAACCTCTGAAGTTTGTCACATGCATGACCTAATGCACATGGGAAATATGGCAACATATTTACATATTGATTTCATGGTTACAAGAACAAGGGATGCAGAAAATAGTGGGTCCAAAAAAAATTGTGTCATACAAAATTGTAGAATTTTCGATGCTACTTTAAATGAACACTATCTGAGCTTTAAGGTGGAGAGTCCAAAAAATTCCATTCCTTATACCATTTACGTGGGTTTTTTGAAGCTGCCAAGAACATTTTTATCAAACAGTGGTCTTTTTTTGTATGCCTTTGGTATTCCTTTCCCTGTTATATGTCCCAAGTATAGAACTAAACCTGTTTTTTGCAACTCGTACCCCAATATTTTTCCCATTTCGTTACCTTTCCAAAATTGGGACAACTTGCTGCATTACCAAAAAACATGTCCCACATCCTGCTCTCCAGAGTCTCCATCAGGGCTGGATATTAGCTTTAGTATCAATTAATATCAGGGTATTTTTCTTTTTTTTCTTTTACAACCCTACTTCAGTGTTTGTTTTAATGTTACTGTTGGATATTACCAAAGTTATTGTGTAATTTTTTTATGTAAATTATTATTGATAATGAGGTATCTAATAACTTTATCAATTTTAAGAGTTATGACCTTTTCCTAACAAAGACCTAACTAATCATGGCTTTGTTATGTCAGTGGTTGTTGTTTTTACACTGTCAGGTCCACTATTTTTTGGTGTAATCTTTTATAACCTCTCAAAAGCCCTTTTCCCAGGACATCAGTTGTTTTTGGCAGATCATATCTTCTATTGGTAAATGCCAGGCCATATGTGTCTTTTTAATTAGACAATCTTTACAAAGAACTGCTCCACATCGTCACGCTGATTAGAGTAATTGGTGAGATTTAATGGCGAGCAGGTTAGCAGTGGGTTGGCTAGGGCCCACCGCTGCGTAAAGCACATCTTACTAACGAGACACACTGGTAATTAACATCTCCGGCTGACCACAGCAGGCCACCAAAGCGCCTGCAGGGATCGTCAGTCTGGGTTTGTGTGCCGGCCTGTGAGAGAAGGGCCTATTTTCAGAGAGTCTCGTGAGTGCTCTACAGGTTACAGCTCATAGAACGATGCCCATTAATCATTCAGTAAATACATACAGTATATGTATATAACAGCTTTGATAAAGAGCTCGAACAACTTCAGACTAAAACTCTTGAGTTAATATTTTCATTTGTCATTGTCACAAAATGCCATCAGTTTAGTATTTCAGAAAGGAACAAAGTTATAAAATGGCACCCGGAATATTAGGCTGTTTAAAAGCTCTTACTGTTTTATGTTGAGTGCAGTCCTTCTACTGAATAATTGTATTTATGCATAGCAAGTTATTAATCGTTTGACAACAAAATCAAATCATGTCTATTGATTGTCATGGTCTTCTCCCATTACTGGAGTGTGCTTGGCTGGGCTTGTCTGGGGCACATACAATGTCTGTCTGCAGAGATATATGGCTCTGTTCTTTCTGTGTCCTTGTTGTGTCC
Organism: Periophthalmodon schlosseri; assembly: GCA_000787095.1. NCBI lineage: Eukaryota > Metazoa > Chordata > Actinopteri > Gobiiformes > Gobiidae > Periophthalmodon > Periophthalmodon schlosseri. The sequence continues at coordinate 23,481 of KN482021.1, read as the reverse complement.
CTCCCCCTCACTCTCCCCCTGGTGGCGATAAGACCCATATTGTTCCCCTCTCATAAACATGACAAATGGAGGCTGTGCATTTTTTTGCTTGATTTACAGCAGCCTGTTACCCTGAGAATTTTAAAATCGATCTGCTTAATGTTGCATCTCGTTCTCTTTCAATTGCTCAGTATGTGTTTTACTTGTCCGTTTAGCTCGTCTGCTGTTTGCGTGTGATGGTGCCATTCTATGTGGAGGTTGGCTTTATGGCTGTCATTAGTTGTTCTGTGTTGCGGCCCGCAGACAGGCATTATTTTGAAGGTCAGCGATGACCAGGGCAGCCTCCTTTATAAACGGGACTGATGATTTAAGACGACACTATAGACAGCCCTGTACAGTAGATATTCTGCAGAGGCATCGACTGGTTTGCCTTGTGTATAACCCTATGCCTTTATATTTGACGTTTACTGCAGCGCGCTACTGAAGCGAAGCCTCAGCCTCCCGCCTCCGATGTCAACAAAATTAGACAGAAGAAGTAAATGTGTTATGTGCGCATGGATGCTGAGCCATGCTTTGAGAGGTCTTGAGTGGTTGAGACAGATTTTAAGGCCACATCTTTTACCTTAAATTACCTGAAACTTCTTTATGTCTTTGGGTTGTTGCTTAAAATAAAACATTCTTATAATCACCGTGGATACAATGAATGAAGTGGGCTCCTAGTGTAATAAACACGCCATTTGTTTGAAGATTAACATTCTAACATTTTGATTAATTTGTTGTCATTGCTTTTTGTTATTTTGGTCTAAGCCTGTAATCCCGCAGAGAATTCAACTTGTTATGCAACAACACAATACAGTGTTTCTAACGTTTTCTAATTTTGTTTCAGTATCTTTTTTGGAGGGGCATTTTTAATAAGATGGAGAATGAAGGGAACATGTGTGTTACATATATAGCTCCAACTCTTATAAAACACTGGATCGTGAGTTTCTAAAGCTAAAAAAGTCAGTCACGGTGAGGCCAAGATTAGTTTGTGTGTCTGTGTAATTGGTGCCAGCATTTAAGTTAAATGGCCCATGGCGCTCTAGTCCACTAAATTCAGTGGAGAATGGCCCCAAAACACAAAACGGGGAGAATTGGACAGGTGCTGAAGAACCTAAAGAACAATTTTGTTTTGTCTTTTTTTCTTCACCTGACCCAAATCGTGTGCTTTGTCAAATTGGATTGTGAATACAGTGTGGTCTCCTCCTCACACAGCCTTCACACTGTCTATGATCTGCTCGGGGACGCCAAGCAGAAGGTCGCAAGCTCTCGGCCAAATCCAATTTATGTAAATCCTTTTGTTTTCTGATGCATTTCCATTTTTGTGATTAGTTGTTTAGTATGAGGCCCAAGCACTGTGTATTTTTGATGTGACGTTGCTTAGCTCAAATAGAAGCCATTTTGTGTAATTTCTCATTTGAATTGTCAGCCTAATTTTTATAATTTTATGGAAGCAGTAGAGTAGAATTATATGTTAGGGTTGGAACTGCAGTCCTTTTATTTATTTTATTTTATTTTATAACTTTTTTTCTTTTCTTTTTTTTTTTTTTACAGAAAACAAGTGCTGTTTCTGCTATAATTTCCTGTCTGCATAAGGCACAAATGAACTTATTCTTGTATTGGTCATTTAACTGAAATGTAATGGCGCTTACCCAGAAGGGAATTGTCCATCTGATCTTTATGTATTTGCATCTTTCACACCAGGTGCGTGTTGGAGAGGTTGGCGGAAACACACTGGGTTTCTTTGGCTGCCAGATGAGTCCGGATGGTTCAATGATCGTGGCTCATGCTTTCCATGGAGCTCTACATCTCTGGTGTAAAGACCAAGGGGACGAGGTGACAAAATCACACTGATGCTTATGCTGTGGAACATTTCTGATGGAATTTGAAACTGAAATTCTAAACTAATGAGACTGGCAGTACACCTATGGCTTCTCAAACGAATAAAGTGCCAGTGACAAATGTGATTAAAACAGGTTTTTGTTGACTGATAAAACAACAGGATTTTCTTAGGGTGCTTCACATTTATTCGTTTTGGTCCTTGTTTGTGACCAGCTTGATTCCTAATATTGATATGATTTGGTCCCGTTTTAGTCCTGGGTTAGTTGGTTTAGTTCAGGATTTAGTCCCACTTTAGTCCTATATTTGATATACGAATGCACCCTTAGGGACACTATTTTACTCAAAATTGCATTAATCCCATTTCTTCACTGACATGTATTCCTTAAATTATTGTGTTCTTAGTACAAATAAAGAAGGTCTTAACAACTTCCAACTGTAAATTCTTCTGATGCTGTGTGCACAGGGTGAGTGGAGACCTGCAGTGGTCATATCTGGTCATTTTAATGCAGTTCAAGACCTGAGCTGGGACCCTGAGGGGGAGTTTATCCTCAGTGTAGGGTCTGACCAAACCACTAGGCTCTTCACACCATGGAGGAAGCATGATGGCAGACAGGTATTTTTACATCTGTCCTTCATGCAGTATATAAACATGACAAAGTGCAGTAATAATTAGGAAAAAGAAGACTTTTCTGTAACAATAACAACTTTAATCTATTTTTCTAGTTGACTTGGCATGAAATCTCCAGGCCTCAGATACATGGCTACGACATGCAGTGCTTGGCCATGGTTGGTAGGTTCCAGTTTGTCTCTGGGGCTGACGAGAAGGTCTTAAGAGTTTTTCAAGCTCCTCGGAATTTTGTGGAAAACTTTTCCAATATCTCTGGAATTTGTAGAGAAAAGCTTCTCCTGACTGGTGTAAGTGGACTTTCCCTAAAGTCAGTAATTCATTTTGTCCCCACAAAATACTTACGAGTTACTAATTTGATTTGTTACTTCACACTTTTTTTCCAGGATGCTGCCAACCTCCCAGAGGGAGCAAGTACACCTGCCTTGGGTTTGTCTAACAAGGCTGTTTTTCAAGGTGAGGTCTTGGTCAGCTCTGCATCTTTTTACTTCATTGCTTCTTTCAAGTTTATTAGGCCTTGGCTTATTTGTTAGTGTATTAGAAAAATAACTGAAGAATAAGGATTTCTGAATTTCTTATGCCAGGTCTTCACATGCCAGAATATTTTAGCAATAAAGATTTTGGAATGCTTTTACCAGCTCTGTAATACTTTTAACTCACAGGTGACCTTGTTCAGAAAAGTGGTGAGGAGGAGGATAAGTTCAACAGAGTGTCTGATCAATACCAGGAGTCGTACTTCCACCCGCTCAACATGACAGGTAGGAAAATGCCCCCCTGTTCCTCATGACCTTATTTAAACCTCTCCTGTCTTGTTAGACTGCTGCCTTGCTCTACAGTTAAACTATGATTCATATTCTTGGCGTTGATGGGAGCTCATGTCTGCCTGTCGCCGACTGGACACCCATAAGACACAATGATCTGGAGTCAAACGGACAGTTGTACTCGTGCCTGTGTGTTGTTCCACTGGGTGCCTGTAGCCTCAGGTCTGCTCTGGGCCAGTGGACTCACAAGCAGAGGAGAGTGGGGGAAGGGCAGAGATTATGAATATTGGCAAGCTAAAACAAAAAGAAATTAATGTTATGATGTGAAGTGGTCTACAAATGTTGAATGACATTAGGATTGGATTACATAGAACAGGCTGAATGTCACTTTAAATTCCAGATGTTGGGATATTTCTTTTCGCTCAACTGCTTTAAAGTTGTGTGCACAGCAGTGAGTGGTTAGCCCTCCCGGCAATAGTCATGGGTTCTCAGTTAGTCCATTGTCATCTTTTACTGCGAGTTCATGCGGCTTCTACTTGCTGTAGTATGTGTGATTGTACGAACAAAAGTGAAGACAATGCAGCATAACACTTTAAAACCCCTGGGCGATAGAGGCTGTCATCAACATGATTGAAGCCACTCCTTAATCTGCAATGCTAATTGGAAAGCAGCTTAGGTGATTGCAAAGTTGAAGTATCGATGACCCTGGGCTGCGTAGAGAGCAGTCAAGTGCGGAGCCTGTTGTTAACAATGCATTTTACTTTTCTGATTTGCTTCTTGAGGCTAAAAGACTTAATTAAGCATAATGGCCAGTAACATATAGCTGTTACTTATACAAGCTGTAAATTCTATACATGGTTGCTTTGCCCATCTGACTCAACTTAAAGCTGGAAGCTGTGAAAAATCACAGATAAAACTGCAGATGTTTCAAAAAATCTTTTTAGCAGAAAAAGTGTGCTGAGAATGTCATGCCGACAAACGCGGCAAGAATGTGTACGTGAATGTGAGAGAACATTGTCTAGAGGCGATCGCTGTGAGTCCAGTGTGTGTGCTCCCTCTCCCCGTGTGCCCGTCACATGCACACGCCAGGCTTTATCTGCCGCTCTATAGCTTAACAGAGCAGGGATTTTAAAAAGGGGGAAATTATAATAGCCACTTGGGTGTAATCCTCATTTTGTAAATTGGAAACCGGTTGTATTTGAATTTTAAACAGCTCAGTTTTCACGCAGTTGTATAAGAGTATTTTGGGTATATAGTGATTTTGGGATTTGTGTGTACAGAGCCCCCGCCAGAGGACCATCTTCTTCAGAACACTCTGTGGCCGGAGGTTCAGAAACTGTAAGTATACGAGTGAGGTCTAACAGGTTTTAAACATTTAAAAACAGAACATAGCCAGAGCGTAGAATTTCCTTTCAATAAGATGTAACTTGTTTATTGCTGAGGCTGAGGAGTTTCTGACATTGATGGACTGCCACTAGCTTACGGCTAAATACTTCTTTCCATTGAGCCACAAAAAACCTTCAGAAAGAAACATGCACCTAAAATGATTTGTTCCTTTAGTGAGTATTTATTAAAACACTGGTCTAAACCAAGGCCTGGAAGATGAATTATTCCTTCCTCTACTATTCTTATCCTCATATCAAGACAATTCATTTTTAAGCTGCATTTGTTAATAGCCTTTTTACACTTAAACACTGCAGTGCATTTTCCCTATTTACCATGTTTCTAAATGACTGCAGAGCTTAAAGGCTTCCAGATGAGGCAGCACTTCAGCTCCACGGTCATTTTCACTCGGCTGACAGTTCAGTACAAGCAGGTGATAGTCAGCAAGCTAAAAGTAATTAAGTTCTGAATGATTAGCCAGAACGCCATCACTGTTCATCGAAGTCATGCGGAGGCTCTAGTCATCATACATCAGTGTTTTAATTTCACACTCTGTCTGCATATTCACCTGTCAGACGGCTACCAAGCAAGCTCGCCATCATGCGACACTGTGGAACAACAGAATAGTTAATTTTCTGTCAGAAGTGAAGGATTTAATTTTCACCGCCCCTCCTCTCGTCGCTGGCCCTGTCCACACAGAGTAGAGCCAGCCGCTTGTGTGTGATGAATCCGTGTGTACATGAGACGGTTGTCCTCTGTCACCTCCAGGTACGGCCATGGCTTTGAGATGTTCTGTCTGGCGGCGGACGGCGGCGGGACACTAGTGGCTTCTGCCTGTAAGGTCAGTGTCTACCACACCTCAGGGCACGGGGCAAGCAATGGGGTCATCCATCAGTAGGGTTTTGTAGACCCTCGGCACATGCTGTCCAAAAATGTTCATCATTGAATTGAAAGAACACCCTGTTCTACCCAGTCCACCTACTTGCTTAGCAGCTATGTCTTCTTTGCTCATGGCATTGTCCTTATGGAGTTTCCACAGAAAATATTCATATTTTCATGTTTCATAATGTGAATTTCATACTCAAATCCTTTTTTTCTTAAAAAAAAAAGAAAGAAAAAGTCTAAATAATAATTAATAATGGTGTAATGCTGTCAGCTCTACTCAAATCTAACTCCAGGATCTACTTTTTGTGCCTGTTCCAAAATGGACAGCTCTGTTTAATGTTGACACTGCATCTCCTTTTTTGAATAATTGTTTCCTTTTTTGAATGATTGTTTGTTCCTGAAAAGCTTTTGTTCTTTCAGGCAACTAAAACGGAGCATGCTTCCATATTACTGTGGGACACTGGCAGCTGGCGACAGGTGCAGGCTCTGTCTTACCACACCCTCACTGTCACTCAGATGGCCTTCTCCCCTGATTCTCAATTCCTATTGGCAGTTTCCCGTGACCGCACCTGGTCTTTATGGAAGCACAATTCTCCCACATCTGAAAATACAGGTAAGATTTGGCTCATCATTGCAAATGTAAGATTTAGAGACATCTAAATAAGGGTATGTTTATTATTTCATAACTGTAGAATGTCTATTACCAGTTGCCAAAGGCTGTAGATGGATTTGGCTTTATTGGAATTAATAAAAAATATTAATAAACAAGGTAAGATTCCAAAGCAAATTCGACGTCCATCTGGTATCACTGGAACAAATCTCTCATTATTAAATAGAAGGAAAGGATTTCGTCACACATGTCAGAATTGATCAAGAAATTAAAATCATATTTATTTATGGATTCTGCATAAACCCACTTTGTCCCTCAACTCTTCAAGCTTTTATTACACACAAGATCCAGATGAAGTGTCGTGTGGAGAAGAAAAATAGCTTTGTGCCAGACACACCCATAACAGTACAGTTATTGTTATATATTGCAGATATGAGTGGAAATGTGTCTATATATCACCTGGGTAGTGTGTTTAGGTTGACCCTTGGCACGTGCAGGACGTGCGGTGCAGCGGTGACGTTAATGGCTGAAGAAGGAGATTTGTTTGTAGAAGGTCATGGCTGTCAGTGGCTACGTGTTCAGTGAAAACAAATGAATGAGAAATCATCTGTGGGGTTCAACCCTAAAGAGCCTCCTGAACCAGGCTAAATAGTGTGTGCTGCCCCCGTGTGAGTGAATGTGTGTCCAAATGAGTGATGGAGCATTGGTATACAGCTGACCTGAAACGCCTGCACTGGTACAATGAAAAGAGTACAGTGCAAATAAAGTTAATTATGGTAAAATGTATATGGTACATTGAACTCATCAGGTTATGTGGGAATGCTATGGCAGAGTTGCATTAAGTAAAGAATAAAGACTTTCATTCTGCTTAAGTGAACTGACTTTAAATGTGCCTTTAGACAAATTTGTGAATAGTTTGTCATTTGGTCATGTTGAGTCTGCAGTCAACACGCTATGATTGACAGTCATCAGATTTGTCTTTTTGGGTGTCCTCTAGTGGTAGACTTTGGCATAAAGTAGTAAGTCATCAGTGATCTTGTGTTACTGCTCCACAATACTATATTTGTGCATACGTGTGCATAAGTCAATGGGGTGAACTTCTATGTTAAGACTGAGCATTCCTATTGGTTGAATATAGGGCATCGTGATGGTGATGTTTGTTTGAGGGGAAAGCACAGAAGGGAGGGGGTGTCCCGTCTGCTGAATCACTCAAGGTGATTGTAAAAACACACACACCATGTCTGACAGAGCAGGGAAGGTTAAACGAAGTCAGAGCTTATCAAGCAAACTGCTTTGTCTCCTCTTTTGTCTCGCTGATGTCCTACCTTTTCAGGCATACGGTCTCCTCCTTCAGACTACTGCCTTGTTCATCAAAGCTTCTAATCGTAACACAAACATTAGTTGATTAATTGTGTGGGGTTTGGTGAATTTAGACCTCACCCAAGGCACTGGTGCTACTTCGCAATAGTGAGTGTGTGTCCTTCTCATGTCAGATGTTCATAACAGTTGACCCAGATGTTCACAGCAGTACATACACTTTACCACTATTATGCGGTTCTTTTATGGGTGTTTGTAGCAGCTGCGAGCCTCACCCAAATAAACACTCAGGGTGCGACTGTCTGATGGTTCAAAATGGAAATAAACAGTGCCAGGTCATAAAGCAGAGCTGACTGAAACATGGGCCTGGTGAGTGTGCTCTGTAGTTAGATTTGTGGTCAGGACATTCTCTGGAGCTGCTCATGTTTTTATGCCACAGTGTAGATCTGGATAAAAACTTGAAAGGCTGTTGTTAATGCTTGGGCTCATTCTGTCTGCCGGGTCTTTGTTTTGTTTGCAGAGCGATTCTCTCTATTCTCACACACGGCCAAGGAATCCGCCGTACACACTCGCATCATCTGGTCATGTGACTGGAGCCCAGATGGGACATACTTCACCACGTGCAGTAGAGATAAAAAGGTAATGAATGCCCATAGAGTTCATAGAATAGTAAGCCTTTAACTGCATTCTTCAGACTTCACAAATATTCCAGTTCTATTGAGTTAAGTTTCTTTAAATATGAAATTTGGAACCATTTAATTTGTCCAGGTGATTGTGTGGGGCAGGATAGAGGCTGAACCAACAAGACAATGTGACATCAAACCCTGCTCTTCCATTCTTGATGTGGGTGATTCTGCCACAGCTGTAACCTTCTGTCCTGTCTTCTGTTCTGCAAACAGGTACATCTAAATACTTACTAAATACTAAATGTCTTAGGAACCTATTGTTAACACACCTGTTCTGTGCAGTTACCTGATGGCAGTGGGCCTGGAGTGTGGCAGGATCATTTTGTACAAGTGGACTCCTGGTTTGGAGCCTGGTTCTGACTGGATCTGTTGTGGACAGACAGACAGCTCGTATCCTGCACTAGATTAATGAACTGCATGTGTATGGTAATGTCTGTGCAATCCCTCAGTCGTCCAGGTATGATCCATAGTAAGAAAAATTCAAATCTGTCAACTGGACAAAAAGTTGTAGGAGTGAAGACGTTTCGCTGTTCATCCAAGCCGCTTCTGGTCTGGTTCTGGTCAGGTTCTGGTCAGGTCACTGGTGGACACTGCCTTATGTCTGTCTGAAGGGAGGACCTACTGCATGTGTATGGTAATGGATAGTAACAAATTCTCCAACCTAACAAATGAATGTGTAAGTGAATGTACCGATGGGCAATGTCCACGATGGTGTACTCACCCAAAGCCCATTAAGTTACTTGGATATGCTCCAGCAACATGTGACATAGCTGTGAAAATAATATTGGGTGAAAGTCCATGAATAAATGACAGCTTTTTGTATAAGACATGTTAGATTTCGGGTGAGAATCTTTGATAGATGTTGCAGTTATTTGTGTTGACCCTAAAGCTGTTACCCTCTCCAGACCTTTTCCTTCACTGCCCTCTTTCGCAGACAGAGCCATTGTTTGGCGGTTAAGCGGCTCCGCTGGCGGCCCAAAGCGGGCCGTGCGGGTCGTGGCCACAGTGGTGGGGTCACGCAGGAGGAAGAGAAAAGAGGACAGACTGACAGTGAGAGCTCCTGGGCACAACTCGCCAGTGCCAGTGCGGACCACTCTGTCAAAATCTTCTCCGTCAACAAACAGGCTCTTTAGCACCACCAACACTGACACCATCATGGCCGCCACCCACTGAGGAGCTGTGGGACAGAGCCACAGCTGCTCCCTGGCACCGCACTTCGGCTACGAGACAATTCAGTCACAGTGCAGCACAGGACAGACCCTCCGCTGTCTTGGACTCGCTGGTTGAGTAAAACTGTATGACCTTGGGCTGCTTTTTCTCACTCACATTCAGACACACTTAAGGGTAACCTAATCAACATATTTATATTAGATACTATTATGTAGGGAAGCATATGTACAAAGTGTATTTACTGGTTGCGAGTTATATTGTATTTTTTATGGAATAAACCTAAAATCCTTAAAAACAAGCATTTAAATCTTTGCTTTTTCAATGGTTTCCCATCCAAATCCAAATTTTACTAACAATTTTTCATCTAGTATCGATATCACATTCAGGAGGTGCGTATTAGTTCATAGATTTTTTAATATTGATTGCTTTCCACTGTGGTCCTTACACGTGTCATTCAATGCAGTGGTGAGATTTGAATACCTTCGCATTACATTTTGTTTGTTCCAGAACCGCTGCAATACCTCTCCCTAACTGTAGACATAAAACATCACAGCAGTGAAGCCGAACTGTTGAGATTTACTGAAGTCTGGCGGGTTGCTTGCTGCCTGAGCCTGGACCTCACCGTAATCCCCAAGGACAGGAGAAGTCCGCCTGCTGGATTTACTGTAGGTTCAGCCAAGTGTGCTGTCATTACATGTCAGCCATATATTTATCTGTGAGCGATTGTAAGTAGCAGTCATAAGTCATCCTCTAATCACATATCAGTGTATGGAAGCATCAGTCAAACCAGGCCACACACTCTCCTCAGGGGAACAGGGTTGTTTTTCAAACACTCAGCATTTGGGACAATGCAGTCATATATCACAACTATCCCCACATCATATACAACCTAATGTAATTATCAAATCATTAGCTTTGATGTTTCTATTTAAAGATGAAGTATCGCCTTTCCAGGGATTTTCATCAACATATTTGTGTGGTCGGGCTTTCTGCTCTGCATCCTGAGCAGAATACTAATACATGAAGCATATGCTCTTTCAGACGTCGTCCTCTCCACTGTCCTTGACTGCTCGCACTGATGAGGTGAGATCGCCATAATGTTGTACTGAGAAGGGATTAGGAGTCACATCTGGGAAGCCTTGAATGCTGCAAATTAATGGGCACAGGGATGGCCCAGTGGCACAGGTAATAAAACAAAGTCACAGAAGCTGAAAACCTGAAATTTCAAAGGGGCTTGAGACAAGGGGATTCGTATCATCATAATAATTACACATACTTTCCCAGGTGCAAGAGTCAGAATCTTAAAATGATAAAATGCTAATTTTGATGCATTTGAATTAATTCTGACCTATTCAAGGGTTTATTGTCATTGTAACATCAAAATTGCGTTTTGAGTATTAAACAGTAAGCGTGGCTCTAGTGCAAGACAGTATTAGTGCAAATCATACAGTGCAAATACTAGAATGTAAACGTATACACTATCGATGTACTTATAGCATGTAACAATTCGACATGACGTAAGGCAGAGGTAGATACAGCAGTATAAGGTGTAGATGAGTTTGTGAACTGGACTCAGCATTGATGCAACAGTTACGGCAGCTGTGGAGGGTTATGGGGGACCAAGGTGGAAGGAGGGGGGAGAGGGGGACAGTGCTCATTGAGGAGTCTGATTGCCTGGGGGTAGAGGTGGTCTCGGGGACAGTTACGGCAGCTGTGGAGGGTTATGGGGGACCAAGGTGGAAGGAGGGGGGAGAGGGGGACAGTGCTCATTGAGGAGTCTGATTGCCTGGGGGTAGAGGCTGTTCTAGTGGTTCTGGCCAGAAGTGACCTGTACCTCCATCCAGAAGGCAGCAGGTGGAACAGGCGGTGTGCTGGATGGGAACGGTCCCTCAGGATGTTGTGAGTCCGGCGCCGGCAGCGGGAGGTGTAAACAGTGGCAATCTCTGGGAGGTCGGACCTGATGATTTTTCCAGTGTTTTTCACCTATTGGTAAGTCAAGATGATCAAGATTAAGAATGTTGACCAAAAATACATTTTAGAAATGGGACATTTTTATGCATTATAATGCTGTTGTATAATACATTAAAGCAACACTATGTAACTTTCTGGAGGTGGCACGTCAAAACCATACTTTGGATCAGTCTCCATGGAGATAGACACATTTTATGCCTTTAACTCTTCTTGGAGTGTTGTCTAAGATCATTATTAAGTAAAATTATAGGGTCATAATAAATATTGACATTGGGGTCATTTTAAAGTGATTTTTTTTAACTACAAGCTGTTATATTATTTTTCATTCTGTTCTTATCCAAGTGTCATCTTGTACATGAAGTGACACCAGGGTCAACTTAATCAACCTGGCTTCCATTTGCACAACATGATCCCACCAAGACGCAAGAGAAGGTCAGGCTGCATTTACACAGTGTGCCGTGTCTCCTGTGCTGCTCCTGCTCTGCACTGTCTGCCACCATCTATGACAATATGCTGCAATGTACTGACTGAAACAAGAGCCTTAATGTTAGCTTCATATTATTGTTGTTATATATGACAAGCGGGACAAGCCAGACAAAGATCAGTGAATTTTATCATTGTGTGGGTTCATTAAGACAACTACAGCTCTATAGTGTCCAGCGTGCACATACTAAATATTTGAGCAAGAATAGAAAGCCTTGATAACTGAACACATGGCTTCACACACGACACATCTGCACAACTCGCAGCCATCTTCTAAATCCTGTTTGCCGCTGTATTCTTCAAACTCTTCAATAATAAAACATCATCACTTGCTTTTAATTACACATTCAGATTGGCTGTGGCCTTGTGAATTTTCCCACATCCCTGTAGCAGAGCAAACTTCTAACATCTCCCAGTGTCTGACAGAGGAGTTTGTTATTGAAATATATATGGAGGCAACAAAGATCTGTATAAAATCATAATAGCTTATACAATGTGGAAGCAGATGACGACAGACACACCCCTGAAAAGTCCACAACTGGAGTTTGACTAAAAGAATGTCTATAACTTAAAGCCCCACTGCTTAACTTTTTTAGCCAAAAATAGAGCATGTTTTTTTTCATTCTGGATGTTTTTATTGCTCTGAAAAACATGCGTCCTTACTGTGAGCGAGCTTGCATCCCCATAAACCGGACTCTTGCCTGGTGGAGGGCTTTAATATTTCACAATATGACATTAAACCTATGGACCATGGAAGTATGGTCTGAAATATGAGTTTTAACTTTCTATTTCCATGGAATCATGTGCAGGTGATGTGCAACCTCAAGAATGTGACAAGGTGTTGCTTTAATAATCTGTATTTATCTTTGTACAACCCTAAATTCACACAGTTCTTGCAGCATGCCAAAAGTAAAGTTTATGGAATGAAAAACAGGTGGAAGGAATGATGCACTAAAACACACCATATGTTCAGTCTCACTTTATTTAACAATGATGTGAAAAGTAAAGGCTGTCCATAACATTCAAACAGAAAAAAAGAATGTTATTTGTATTGTCCCAAAATGACAAAACTGATGGCTTCAAAAATGTTCATGTGATCCAAGTGTGATACTCATTTATACAATTTCCATATTTATTCCCCATTTGTACATAACATAGTTACAGATACTGTAAAATGAAAATGACTTTCAAATATCCTTGTGGCATATGTGTCAAATATTTCCTAGGTAAAAATGAAAAGATCTTTTACATATACATATATATTTATTTATATAGAGATTTCTACTCTTTCTGTTATAATAAAACAAGTTATTGCCCCTCTTGAACATGTTGCATTAAGCATAGGTTTACAGTTTGAAACTCTGTTGAACTGAATCCAAGTGTAAGCACATATCAAACTGACAAAACAGTAACGGTATGGACCTGTGAGTTCTTCCACATAATATATACGCCATAGTTTGGACACGTAAGTTTTGTGTTATCCAGAAACCCTGATGATGACACATACAAATATCTTATATACGCACCGTATATGTCACCTGTGGTAAATACAAACCAGGAGCTTTTTTCTCACAGAAATGATGAGCCCTTGACCTACCACAATTGCATTTGGACAAGTATTCATCCACATTGACTGAACAGAAACTCAACAAAATATATCGGGCACAGTAATAAAACACCTGATGACCTGCATTTGGCATTTGGATGGACTGGATTGGTTAATGCCAGGAGTAAGTTGAATCAATTCATAACTGACTGCTACGTCTGTCACATTATTGCCCTCAGTGTGGAACTGTTAAACCAGTAGCATAGTTCATTCTGTGTAGTAGTGATGTTAGTCCACTGAGAATCTTGGCATTGACGTGTACGTTGATCAAAAGGCTAAAAAAAATACAAGATAAAAACAACTGGTGGTGAGATGAACAATGCAGTGGACTTGTCACGACAGCCGCAAAAACAGAAGTACCTCTGTGACTTACATTTGATTTCATGCCATCTTAAGAAAGCCAAACTATTCCAGACATGGACACCATCATCAGGGTATCAGCAAATTGTACACAATCACATAGAATGTATTATATAAAATGTGTGGATGGCTCCTCCTCTCCTGAAGGAAGAGCCAACCTTTGACAAAGTCTCTCACTTGATAAGTGACAGTAACCCTCTGGTTGGCAAAGGTGCGGGAGGTGATGACTCCTGGAGGTCTGTGCTCGGGGTTTCCCTGCCCCTGAAGCAGGGGCTGATATGTCCTGTAGCAGGTGGACCTCTGCTGCTGGTCTCTGGCCTGTAAGTGTACTTTTGATCCACAGGAGGGCCAGCTCATCTGGAGTGGACCTGACTCCCGTACTGTCCCATGCATTGAGGCGTCGAATCAAAATAAAACTATGACACACATGGTTTACACAGGTGCGGCCAATGTAGTCGTTTGTCTGTCATTATCAGTCTAATGGTATGTTCAGTGGATCCTGTATAGGCTACAGTATAAGACAACAGGCACAGCGCACGGAGACGCCTTAAAAACTAAAAACCAAGACACCAATGGTGAAACATATGCTGAGAACAAACCTTTTCACAGTCACAACAAATATCTTCAGACTGTCCATTCTGACTGTTCACTTCTTCTCTGAGGACAGTTGCAGAGAAATGACGACATCGTGTTCACAACTGTGACCTCTTTGCCTTCTTGAGCCGAGTTCGAATGTAAGTTGGTACATTTCCATAGCAACTGAGGTATGGACACTGTTGGTAAGTGAAGTGTTTTTCATGACACTCAAGTCAATATGATCTGTGAAGAAAGCCCTGTGTCTGTGCTTTATGCTCTACTGTCACTAGAAAGCTACAGGAAAGTGGGTGGGTGTCTCTGTGTTCACCGCCTACGCCACCACATGGAAATTCAGGTCCACCACTTGATCCTTATTTGGGCGTGGTAGACCTACATCCTTTCCAGCATCCCTCACTTTGGAGTTTTATAGAAGTCTTGTGCCTTTTAGCCTCTGCCTTGAACCTCATTGCCCTTAACTGTGCTGGTTTAGCTGGATCAGATGGACATCATAACAGTCTGTGCAAACCACTCTGCGGGGGCAATGAACAGGCCATAAAACATGACTGCAAGCACCCGCTGACGATTCTCTCTTACCTTTGAACAATATTAAGAGTGCCGCACATTACAACACAAATAGAACAACCGTGGAACACCCTTGTAGTGTTACATACAGTGTTTCTGTCCTAAGCAGTCTTGTTGCTTTCTGCAGATGTATTATGCAAGTATGAAAAGGCAAAAAAATATGTAAACTAATCGATTAAAACCAGACTTGCAGTTTTGAAGTTTAGCAGAGTGAAAAACAATAATGTGCATTTTCATTATAAAATGGCCCCTTTCTTGTATTGTGACTTTAATAATGAGTTACTTCACTGCTCATTAGCTACTTTTTCAGCACCTGGCCTCAAAGCAGTCCAACTTCATTTCTCCCTCATAAATATATCTGCTTCTCTGATTATAAACTCTAGTTTTTAAGACCTGTACCGCACATAGAATTGATCTGATCATTCACAGCATATACAAAGTTACAGTACATCAAGTCAAAAAATGATATTTACATGTCTCCACAAGTCACTTTGAAAAGGGCGCGATGCAAATACTCCTTTGTTGGGGTTTTGTAAATTCCACGTTCCCATGCCAGTCACTTGTAACTGTAAAATACTCACATTAGAAGACAAGCTCACGTAAACACGCAAGCTCATACAGTACATACGACAGATAACAAAAAGAGACATTTCCCTCCATAAGGCTACACGTCCTGGTCAGGGCCTGTCAGCTGTGTGCAGGCGTGGACTTCATTGTGTTTAGGCAAGAGGAGCAGATGCACAAGGGGACATCGCAGTAAATGAGTTCCTACAGGGTCGCCCATGGCCTCTTCACACCCCGTCCTGACTTTAAGGGTTCCGAGTCGTAATAGAGGCCAGATCTCAAGAGTGAAAGCCTCCTTCCCTAAGTCCCTCCATTCTGAGACGACGTAACGCACATATGCTGATGATATCAGTCTTGTCTGTGTAAAAATAAACACACATGTCTCATTTGCAAAGAGCCAGGTGGGGTGTGAACGAAGCTCACAGGCCAGAGACCATGACCCGGTACGAGGGGGGCATGTGTCTGTGTCGTGGGCTGGAACCAGGGCTCCCGTTTGGGCTTGTACAACTGGCATCCACCCCTCCTATGGATGGTAGATAAGCGTGGTGCAGGATGGGCAGCTGTAAGGACAGTCGACGCTGTATGCTGTAAACAGACAAGGACGAGATTTAAAATCACTATCCAAAAAGAAAAGCTCTTTTCAATATCTGACTTTTCCTTCTTATGCTATCTTCACAACTAAGGCTTAGTATACCATTTCTCCCTGCTTCTCGGATTAGCTGAAAAAAGCCTCCACCTAGTGAGACAGTTAGCACCCCATCTCTGCAGTCATGGTGCCATTTGCAGCCATTTGTGCAAATTACATAACAAAATGGCAGTTATGTAAAAAATGTTATTAGAGGAATTTGGTCTACTAAGTGAATCCCAAATAAATTATGAATGTTGAACTGTATATTAGTCACAAGCAGATGTGTTTTATAATACATAGTCCTATTTTACACAGGGAGGCATTGCTACACTTCGCCTCCTTTCTGTTTTCTTGCATTTGTGTCGTCCTCCGCTCCGTTCTGCTTCTTCATCTCTGCTCTCGCCATGTGATCAAACATTCATGTGGCATGGGAACTACTCTGAGTGTTCCTTTACTTCTGTTCTCCTCCCTGTCTATTTTCAGAGCTGCTTCCAATGCGAGCTGTAAATCACTGGTTACATAAGCCTCTGCAAGTGTCTACCTCATTCTGTTTTGGCTCCTTATACAAACCATTCATTCTTACTGTCCACAAGTTAATATTATGGGACTCCCACAAGCCCCTGTTGTGCTTGTCCAAGCTCCCTTGTTCTTTCAGCACATTTGGAGTTGTGCGTTCATCTTCAACTGAAGATATTCAAGGAGCTATAGCGATGCAGAAACTGTCCCTCCATTGATAAAGTTGACATGTCTCAGCTTCACTGCCTTATGAATAATAAGTGGGTGAGATCTGCGTTTGTCAAATAATCATTGTTTACATGTTATGACAGCACATCAATCAAAAGTATGTCTGCCTCTGTATAGATATGTACTGCATGTCCAGCATCGCCACAGAGACAGCATGTGGTTAGCCGTGTGCTGATGTGTGTGGGAGAGAAGCGGGTCGGCCCATGCTTTTGCAGGCTTGTTGCCACGACAACCGCCTCAGTGCTGCTCCGAGTGGTGCAGTCTGTGTGACGTGTTTGGTGTGCTGAGGATGCTGACACAGAGGAGGGGTTACAATGGGAGGGCAGCTTACTGTTCCGGTGAGTTGATGTCTTCCAGGGGACCTCGGTTTATTCGGGACGGGTCCATGGAGCCCCACTGCGCCTGGGGTTTCTGCTCCAAGTGGTTTTTCAAGATGGACTTCTCGCCATCTACAGTAAGAATGAACACAAGGAGAGAATGTGATGCATCCAAAAATGTACTAAAAGAGATATATAGATTAGTGAAGATTCCTGAATTCCAATCAATTCCTAATTAAAAAGTTAGAGACACATCCTCGAGGCTGCAGTTAGAATCTTTAACTTGAAATTGCACAACAAACCAAAAAACAATCCAGCTAAAAACCTAATCTCAGTTGTGATAAATGACAGTATCTATTTTGACTCTCATCTGTGTGTGGCTGGGGAGCAGGACTAATGCTTCACAGACATGACTCTGCTGTTGGCCTTGTGTTTCCAGGTGGTTGGTGGTCGGACACACTGCTGTAAACAGCCTTATGGGATTTGGGAATCACACCTAGTGGGTAATAGAAAGACCCTTTTCTTCCCCGCAACACTTTTCTCTCCAGTTGTCCCAGATTTACCAGTGTTGACCTGATTCAGTCTGAGGCAACATGGGACATCACAGCTCTATTTTAACACACTGGTGCTTACATTAGAGTAAGAATGAAACCCAGTCTTTTGCCTTTACTGCTTAATAGATTTAATCACATTATAACCACTCGTGGCACCAAATAGCAGTGGGGCGCTACAGTATGGGTAGTCTCTATGAAAAGTGGCTCAAGGAGGAACTGATGGTGAAAAAGCAACGTATAATGTGTGGTGGAAGCTCCTTTATGATCCAAAACAAGAGCCAGTGTAGTTAAAATAGCTGTTTTGCTTCACAAAAATGGAATACACTTCAAAGAAAAGCAAAACTGGACACGTTGGTGACACAATCGCAATTTAATAATCTGGTAACGAACTTTTATACACACACATGCACCTGTTTTTAATGTATTATATGGACTTATTTGTTTTGTTAGTTTTTCTGTTTGTATTCTATTTTAAGCAAGGCACCCATGAAAAAGAGAGCCCAAGTGCTCTCATTGGGTTGCCCTGTATAAATAAAGATAAAGAAAGAAAGAAAATGGATAAAGGGTTAAATTCTGATTCCTAAAAAGGTGCTAAAATCAGTTTGTCTGATGCAGAGGTGCATCTTGGGAGTCATAACACCTGACTGGCAAGTGTTGTTGTTCTGTCTGATCAGTGTTTGATGTAGGGCACATCTGAACCTGAACACATCATAACACCCGTCATAGCTGCGATTTTTTAGTTAAGATTATTAAAATGACATGTAAACAGCAAAATCATCGGATCCCTTTCTGATCGTTGTCCCTCTGGTTATGTTTGCATGTCATTTAAGTCATCTTAAAGGTCCAGAAATCAGATTAGAATCAGATTTATGTGTAACTGCAGCCAGTATAACATAACATTTGTCTTGCCCTGCTGTCCATATTGTACATTTTGTTTTTTCTGATGAAGCCTATTTTATTTTATTCTAGACACTTTATTTTACAATGTCTTATGTATTTCAAGTTAATTTCAACTTCTTATCTATATTTTAGTGTGGCCCAATTTCAGTGGATTTTACTTCACTGACAATAGCTACAAAGCTCATTGTGATTGTGGTCCTGATTGTGAAAAAAGTAACAAAAGGTAATAATGTGGATTCTTATGAAACGTCACCATAGTCCCACAGCGCAATTAAGAAACTTTTTCTCAAAACAAACTGCTTCTGCGGCATTAGCCTTCCATTGTTATGGGAGCTGTAAATGCTGTGCTAGTTGGGCAGTTTTGCACTGTTGTACTGTAATGATGCAGAAAAAGTGCATTAGTTGTGCTTCTCTCTGCAGTTATTTTAAATGTCATAGTTGTAGTGTTAGGGCCAAAATCACATGTCCTGTAAACTCTTGTATGTAAAAGTTCTGTATTAGTTTCAAATGGCATAAGTCTAATAGCGGTTATGAATTTGGGTGATCGTTTGTAACAATAACCCCCTTATAAAGGCATCTGTCACCAATCTGTCAAAAGCAACCGCACCTCGATAGTGATTGGCTGGTGGTGAAGAGGTGGCCATAAGCTTGTGCATATTCATAACTCTTACAGGGGGCGAGAGAGAGAGATAGAGAGATACAGGGAGAGATATAGAGAGATACAGAGAGAGATATAGAGAGGGGCGGGTGTTGCTTCTTTGAGTGTAATCACAGTTGGCATGCCTTTCTCCCCTTATAACAGCCACTCATTCACGGCCCCCAATACATTTAGACCAGTGCTGCTCTCAATACTAATGAATACAGTTAGGAGCCAGATATGATCATTCTGACAGGCAGGCGTGAGGAGGTTCTGCCCTTCACATAAAGTAAGCTTAGATCGGAGATTGTAGTCAGAGGCCAAACTTTAAAACAAAAGGAAGCTCAATTCATTGTCCTAACTATGGCTTAAAGGTCCTATATTACACAAAATGGCCTCTTGTCAGCTTTTAGCCGTGTTATAGTGTTGTTACCTCGTCAAAAACATATCCACAGTTCTGTTTTGTTTCATTCACACATGTTTGAGTAATCCTTTTTTATTAGTCTGTTTACATCTCCAAACTCTGTTCCACCTTCTGATGTCATGAAGTGGTAGTTTTCAAGTTAACAGCTCCTTTTACCTTTATTTCAGTAGAGATGGGCAATTCCAGAGCTGAAATCATCCAAATGATTCTAGTGACAATGTGTGGAGTTTAAAAACACAGTGGAGCACTTCCTGTATTACCACATGACATCACAAGGTGGAACAGAGTGTTTTTTTGTTTGAGAGAAGAACTCAGCCTAAATATGCAGGGTTTGTGTGTTAAACATGTGTGAATGAAACAAAACACAGCTCCAGGTCTGTTTGTGACGAGGAAACAACATTATAACATAGATCAGAAAATAGTGTAATATGGACCTTTAAACAACAGCGCACATACAGAACTAAAGTCGCATTTGGGATCTTTTACTGAACCCCTGTCCTCTCATGATAGCATCATACTGAGACTATCATACATTTATTTATTTTTGCAGAGTTTATGGTGTAGAAAAAAATATATTGTATTTAATGTGACTTACTTTACTTTACTCTAGTGTGATTTGCATAGTTGTAACACATGGTTTGCATTCATTTAGATTTGAAACAGCAATTTATCCCAAGCAACAGCAAAGGTCTATTTATACTGTGATGGAAATGTAAGTGTACTCATTGTGTAAATGAAGAGACCCAGACCTGACATTAACATGTGTGAGGGCTCTGTCCCATCCTCCAGGAAAACCTTTGTTGTCTTAGCTGTCCTCAGGTGTAAAAGTTCATTACCTCATGGGTGTGAAACAAAGTCACTGCTTTTGAAATGTATGTAGCTTTGTCATTCTGGTATAAATACTGAGAGCTCAGATGCTCTGGGCGAGACTAAGGACCAGGGGGAGAGATGCTCTAGGGGAGAGACTCAGAGAGACTTGGGACGCCGGGAGGCTACCAGTCTGTGGCCAGGGCAGGTCTGGGCCCTGTCCTGTCCGTATCTGCTGTAACAAAGAATAAACCTTTTTTTTGTATTTCAAAACTCACCAGGCTTCACTAATGAATTATTATGTATAGTATTTTTCCACAATACCACAGTTTTTTTAACACATCTTAAGATCATAAGTAGACAGCTGCCAATGCACCGGTCAAGAAACTGTGGCGTTGCCTATAGTTAAAAGTTACCCATATATGTATGAGCTCTTTCTAGCTTCTTTTTTTAGCATTGTATTTTTTCATTAAGCAACACCCCAACACAAAATAATTAGGTGCAAAACAAGCGTGGAGCCCTGCTGGCTGTAAAGTGAGCGTTAGAACAGTGGCTAAAGAAAGGCTGAATGTTAGCGAGCAGCAATGAAGCTATGCAGGTACTTTAGCTAATCTTATGAGTCATCCTGAGAAACGTCACAACCCAGTCAGACACTAGTTCACCTGACGGCACACACAATGCAGCAGCTAGAACATCATGGGGACAACTTTATTAATAGACGAAGGAATACAGATTTTACCAGCTCACCCAGTGGCCTGTTGTGACACTAGTAATGCAGCTTTGTTGAAATCCTTTCTATATTCTAGTGTCATCACATCTAGGGTGACCAGATTTTCAAAATTCAAAACTGGGACACACCCAGGTTGGGATAGTTGGTATAAATCAAATTGTGAAAGGAGTGCGTAACATTGTCCATTCTCTACTCACTTGTGGGGTAACATATAAACTGAGTCTGTCTTTTTTTTGCCTTATGCTCATTTTCAAGCACGATTTTCTGCATTTTGGCTTAACACATGACTGTATATTACCCTTTTTACTGTTGGCGGGCATCAAATTGGTCAAAAATAGGGACACCTGGGACAATTTTTGAATAAAACTGGGGCAAATCACTGGTTTTGGATAAATCTGCTGGGACGGGGGGAGGACGGCCTGGGAACACCTTTGGGTCCCACTGGACGAGCTGGAGGAAGTGTCTAGGGGAAAGGGAAGTCTGGGAGTCCCTGCTTAGGCTGCTGGCCTAAGCAGGGACTGGCCCCGGACAAGCAGAAGAGAATGGATTGAGGGATGCTGGGACAGGGGACACAGGGCTCAAAACTAGGACTGTCCTGGGTAAATAGGGACATGTGGTCACCCTAATCACATCCTTGTTTCTGCCATGTGCCATATGCCCTTTGTTCTCTCGCTTGACTCATGTTTGGGACAATATACAGATACTAAATATATCCTCACTCTTCTCAACTATCACTGTTAAAGTCACTGTCCACTGAATACTGTCTATTCAACATTTTAACATAACGCAGGGAGTGCAGCATCAATCACTTTGCCCTTTCCTCTGCTCAGCGATATCGTATGACGCACAATTGATGTTGTTTTATGCTGTCATCATAAAGACACTGCATCTAGAGACATAAGGAGCAGATTCAGTGGAAATCAAGTTTATTGCTTTTTTTATTTCTTTCTTTAGGGGAATCGCAACGGTGATGTACGGTGGGAGTCTCTCACCCGTAGACTGTATAAAGAAGTGGACTAAGGGAGTGCACCGTCACCCACATGTTTGGCTCACTAAGGGAGTGCACCGTCACCCACAATGTTTGGCTCCAGTCAAATGAAGCTCATCGAGGCTAGAGCAGTTACAGGGGCCAATTTGGAGCCAAGTTCCATATTTGGAATTTCGACCATGAGTATCATAGCAACCAAAGAGCCAATCCGGAGTGAAGCTGTTGAAGGTAACGCCCCTTCCCGCCTGTACGTCTGGTTTAGCAGGGAGCGGGTGCTTAGCCACACTGTCAATCAAACCTGTTGCTAACGCTAGCGGGAGCGACCTTGGGGAAAGAAGGCGCCCGATTTGTCTGTTATTAATGTTCATATCTTGATTTAGGGACACGACAGCGAAATAAAAATACCAGGATCATGTAGAGCAGGTTAATACGAACATTTTAAGATCAAAATGACGAGCCTGACAGCAGCAGTTACAGAGAGAGGGGCCACTGTTTTCCAGCGTAAAGTGAATTGGAGCCGATGGAGTCGATGGAGCCGGAAATGCGCTCATGAGCACTTCCTATTTGGAACGCAGCGGCTAGCAGGTTAGCTATGTCCATTTATCTATACAGTCTACGGTCTCACCTTTGCCGTCAGTAAAGTTGCGTATGCTGAGGATGTTGTTTGCGTCTGGGTAGTGGTTCTGTTTGATGTAGGGAGTTTTCTCGGGCGTGTCCTGCAGCTGCATGGTCACTTCTTCCAATTCTTTATCCAACTAAAAAAACAGGAGGAGATAAAAATGAGCAGAATTCACCAGAAATAAGTTGCATCAGTTTTGCATAAATGCCTCTCTCTACCAACCGAGCTTAAGTGGGCCACACAATTATGAGAAAACACACATCACTGCAGCTGCTCTATGTAGAACAAAATACTGCAATTGCTTCTTTGTACTTTTCAAAGGGCTGCAAACGTTTTCTTCTTTTCGAGTTCTCTTGCATCACTCTGAATGCTAGCTTAACAAGGGAAAACTGCTGACCTCTGTAATCCTCATGCGCAGCCGGTGGTTATCTGTCTGGAGCCCGTCTAGCCGCGAAGTGTTGGCTTGGTTAACACTCGTGACAGAGGTGGAGGTCTTGGAGTCTTCCTTCTTCTGATTCTGGGTGAACTTTAACCTCCGGTTCTGAGTGGCTGCGTCCGGATTTGTTCTCATGGTAATTAGCTGAAACAGAAGATATATGGGGTTAGTTATAGTAAGTGTTTTGCACTTTGTGGGTTAGATGTGTTCATATTTACTTTGCATTTTACTTTTCCTATGATAACTGGAACCACTCTT
>KN482013.1:57091-74700 GCA_000787095.1 Periophthalmodon schlosseri | reverse complement strand
GTAGTAGCAGTAGTAGTAGTAGCATGTTTTTTAAGGTAGATTTTCTCACACTGTAGTTGGTGCGAGAGAAGGAAGCAGCATCATGATGTTGTATGTGATGTCACGATGTTGTAATGGTGTTTGTGGATCTGAGTGTCGCTGTTGCGTCATGTTCAGAGAAAACCTTTTTGTTTTAAACGACTCTAAGACGATCATCAGTCATCTGCGTTTGACGTGGTCTAAGTGTTGCATAACTGAATGCGTTTCGACTGCTAAAAGCCGGATACATCGGACCGCGCTGCTTTCAGACAAACTTGCGCCCGTCCTGCTTAAATCTCTGCCCACTCCGGAGCAGCCAGCGCTCATCTATTCCTCCAGCATCTCCAGTAATAAATCTCCCTCGATTACAGAGAAAATTTAACTGTGCCATAAAATCAATCCATCTGCCTGTCAGATCCCTTGTCCTTGGCGATTTCTACAAATAGCCATTATTATGGAGAAACTTGAGTGTGAAAAATGAGGCCTCTCTGAAAAATAGCCCAATTACAAAGTGCTGAAGTTCAGAAAAGTGACACTTGACTTGGCACGGTGTATATTTTTGACAGTGAATAAAATCAAAATGTACAAGTTACATATGACATAGAAGGTGCTGAACAGGCCTCTCACGATAACGCATTTTGAAACACGATATATCGATACAGAGAAATATTGCGATAAATGATAATATTGAAACTACTTTACGCCACCGTTTAAGATAAAAATAATGCAAGATAACTCCAGTAAACCATTTTAAATAGACAGTTTCATTAAAAACATGCTGCAACAAATAAATGACAGAATGTACCAATAATTAGCCATAGACAAGACTGATTCATCCTCTACAGCTCAAATCTTATCGCATTACAACAAAAATATCCTAAATCTCCCCAATATATTGTTCCAGCTTTCACATGTGACAGGCCTAGTGTTGAATAAATCATTTTAAGTACCGTATTTTCTGGACTGTACGTCGCTCCGGAGTATAAGTCGCATTTTTTGGGGCAATTTATTTTACAAAATCGGACACCAAGAACAGACATTTTATCTTTAAAGGCAAGTTATAATAATAACAATAGAATAGAGAAGAACAGGCTGAATAGCAGCCTAATGTAACACATATTTATTCAGCTACATGAAGCATAGACAACGAACTGAATAAATGTCTGGTGTGTTAACGTAAGATATTAACAGTTAATCAGACTAAAGCATAAAAAACAAGCTAACAAGTTTACTCTTGATCTCACTCCAAATCACTAAATCCATTGAATTCTTCATCCTCGGTGTCGCTTCTGAACAACTCCACCAACTCCAGAGGTGGATGAAGCGCTGCACTGCGTAGTAGATACTGGTACAAGCCTAGAGGCCCTCAGGCAGTTGTCAGTGTGACAATAACAAAGACGTGAATTATATATTTTAATAATTTCACATATAAGTCGCATCTGACTATAAGTCGCACCACCGGCCAAACTATGAAAAAAAGTGCGACTTATAGTCCGGAAAATACGGTAAACATAATAAATATTCAAATAAATAAATACATTATCTCGTATGTAACTATGCGTTTGTGTTAGGGATATAAGTGGACGTAGGTTGTTGTAGAGGTTGTTTTTATTCGCTTTATAGTGCCATCCCTTTTTATATACAACTCTACACAGTAACGTTAGGGTTGAATTGGTTTGGTATGATTAGTATGGCTGGATTGTGAAGCAAATTGAAATATCCACTTTGTATCGTTTCTGGTAAAGGGATCACGTAGAGATA
The DNA here is from genome assembly GCA_000787095.1 of Periophthalmodon schlosseri. Lineage (NCBI taxonomy): Eukaryota > Metazoa > Chordata > Actinopteri > Gobiiformes > Gobiidae > Periophthalmodon > Periophthalmodon schlosseri. The sequence continues at coordinate 72,921 of KN482013.1, read as the reverse complement.
ATATTGCTTTGCCTAGAATGTTCAACGGACGCATTTGAGCATTTTTAGCAATACAATACAAAACTGTTTTAGTCTACTATTCCCCTTATTCCGGAAGTTGCCGTGGGCGTCGCCATCGTCATTTGGGTTGTGACAGCGAATACGTTTTGTTTCGGACCACAGAGCCGTTTTACAGCCTCTCAGAGAATCGGTGAGGTGTTGAGGCGAATCAGCGCTGCTTTATATCACGTTTTTGAGGCGAAACTTTTCCAGAATTCGCCGGAAGAGGCACCGCAAAGAAGCGCGGTTTGGAGCGTTTAGAGGCAAAAGTGGGCGGGGCCGAATGAGGTCAATGGAACATTCCAGACCAGGCGATAACATAGACCATCTACATAAGGAAATCTACTTCACATATGATCACTTTTGTACTCTAAATATTAACCAAAAACATGCTTCGTTCGTCCCTACGCCACTTTCAAATCCCGTAGAGGACGTAAGTTGTGTTTTTTTTTGGTACTGCAGTATTTGAAATGTATTCTTGTGTCCAGATATCTTTGTTGAAGAGAATTTTCCAGTAACCACATGAAGCGTGAGTTCTGCTTCCCCCGCATGCTGCGCTGGTTGAGTGGAGCTGGCAGCCATTTGAACCACGGGGATTTGATATTCATTTGAGGTTTGAGATGCAACTATTACAGCATTTGGAGAGCAATGCTAGGGCAGCGACAGTATGCTAACTGTAACTGATCATTCCTGACACAACAAACAAAGGCCTGGTTTCATTTCCAGGGTCTAATTGATAAATAAAGTATCTTCGTGTTTGTCTTGCCGGTTCGATACCGCACGTCAGCGAGTTAGATTTGGGGCCACGCGCGCTGGGCTCGGTTCCCTCGGGATTGTACGATTCAAATCCTGGCTTTGGCATTGTGCTGAATGTCTCTACACTCTCTTCACCCCCTTTTACATGCACTTCCTGTCCTGACGAAATGCTACATGCTAAATGTGTTAAATATCTGGTAGTAAAAGAAAAATTCAAATCTGTCAGCTGGACAAAAAGTTGTAGGAGTGAAGACGTTCGAGCATTTTTAGCAATACAATACAAAACTGTTTTTAGTCTACTATTCACCTTATTCTGGAAGTTGCCGTGGGCGCCGCCATCGTCATTCGGGTTGTATTATTGTGTACCGGGCTGGCAATTTTGACAGATTTTGACAGCAAATAAGTTCTAGTTGTAGGAGTGAAGACATTTCGCTGCTCATCCAAGCCGCATCTTCAGTTCTGGTCAGCGGCTTGGATGAGCAGCGAAACGTCTTCACTCCTACAACTTTTTGTCCAGTTGACAGATTTGAATTTTTCTTTTATTATGGATCATACCTGGATGACTGAAGGATTGCACAGATGTCAAATATCTGATGTCATATAACAGGTCTTCTTAAATAGATGTAGCAGCCTAAAACATAAAAAACATAATTTGAAAGAAATTCTGCTTCTTGTGGCATTTATTTTTCCTCTTTTTACTGACACACATGGCATAATGTTTATATATTGATCAACTGGCCGGCTGTATAAATGTATTTCAAAGATATCCTCTCATACATATCCCTAATACGCTGTTTAGTATTTGGTACCCAGGGCTTCTGAAAGACTCTGAGGAGCAGACAGGCTTCAATTCAATTCAAACTGGAAGTTATGTGGCTCCTGATCCAATCACAGGGCTGGCCCCCGTCCACCGCCACGACATGAATGATAATGGCGCCATGCACGAGACAGGACGGAGACAGACGGGATCACGAGGATTGGGAAGGAGGCACGAAATTCCGAATCTCAACTCATATAGTCAGCATATGTCACAGTTATTCTGCTATGATAACCCAGATGTTTTACAGAAGTGTTTGTGTTTCTGTCTGTGGCGTCACGAGGCAGAGGAGCCACGGTGGAAAATCGTCAGATGGCGAGACAGATGCACCTCCAACAAAAACATTTCAGTGCATTTTACTTTTTAAAATTTTACATTGTGTAATTGTAATACTTTATTGACAAAATCTGTGGCAGTGTGTGTGTGTGTGTGTGTGTGTTTGCTGTACTGTGCTGTATACTGCGGTTGTGCATTTGAGCAAGACACTTGACTCACCTTGTCTATGTTTGAATGTGATGAGTGAGAGACGGCTGGTGGTCCAATGTTGCCTGGGATCCAGAACACACACTTCTTCAATACTTTACGACGATGTGAGTCTGGTCACCGGTGAATCTTCCTATTTTCAAATGGGCGTGATTGACAGGTGGATTAGCCAATGAGGCACAGGCATGGTCCACCCATATCGGAAATAAAGGAAAAAAAAATATCACGGGGGTTGAAAAATATTGCGGATTTCTGCAGAATCAATGGGCGAAGCACTAAACTCTGTGTCACTGAAAAAAAAACGGATCTGATTGGACGATCACGTTTGACCGGGCTTCAGACGGAGGATGTGGGGACCAGACTGATATCAATCTGTATTAAAAAAAAACATTCTGGATTTACCAGGCAAGATCCAATGGGAGAATAGGATAGGCAGCCACACTTCTACCAGTCAGTCTACCCCAGGGCACGCGTGACTACAGCAGAACCTTATCAACACTGAAGGTCAGGAATGATTTTAAGCATCTAAATCGTTTTGCTGTTCATGGATTTCTGCTTTCTGCTTTTTATATGGTGCCATTTTGAGGACGGTTGCCCATTCACGACATAATATTTTGCTTTGAATTGTGAATTGCTACGGTAACAGTCGTACGTTTTCATCATTTTGAAACCCACGGATTAGCAATTAACGCTATTAGCTCACCTGCACCATTAGGACGACAGCATCAACAGAAATGCCAAAAGCCTATTGACAAGCAACATGGCCGTCTACACCAGTGTTTTTCTCACCCAGGACATGGTGCAGTGGGACAGCAGAGGTTGGCAACGCTCGTATAATCCCGCTCTGTCTGCAGCTGTGAACATAATCCACGCGTGAACGGGTTAACTGGGTTTGTGCCCGCCGTCCAGTCCGTGCGCACAGCCAGGACCGCTCCGTTACACGCCAGTCGCGAACACCGCTAACCCGTTCGCCGTGACCTTAACCTCAGATTAACATATCCAATTGAATCTGCACTGCGCCACTTCTCAAGCCTTGGTGGGAAAATGTACAGTGACGTGTTCAGGCAGCGTGGCAATGCAAAGTTTAAACGGCGCTCTGAGCCAGTCCCTTTGGAGCAAAACATCCAAACTTTACAAAGGTGAGCTGGTTCTTCTTCCTTCAACAGAGTTATAGATTGCTTTAGCTCAGTCGGATCAGTGCAGGGAAGTACTGCAATACCTAAAGTGATTTAAGAGAGTTTGGAGTTTGAGCTGCAGTTTGGGAGAGCAATGCAGCAGCGACTATACATTTTTCAATTATCTTGCAAACTGGATGGCCAGAAATCCCTATCCCAGTTGTCTGAACATACAAAAATCCAGTTAGAAAACAGGAACTAATAAAAAAACTTCACACTATTATAACAGTAACAAGACAATATATTATGTACTATGTAGGATTTCCCAGCAGTTTGTCTCCAGTTACACAGTGCCACCTTAAAGGTCCTATATTACAAAAAAAATTGACTCTTGTGAGCTTTACGCCATGTTATAATGTTGTTACGTCCTCAAAAAGATACCTGGAGTTGTGTTTTGTTTCATTCACCTATATTTGAGTAACCCTTTATTAATAGTCTGTCTACATCTCCAAAGCTGAGAACGTTCTGTTCCACCTCGTGATGTCATGAAGTGGTAGTTTTCAAGTTAACAGATAACTTTTACCTTTAGTTTTGTAGCGATTGTCAGTTCCAGGGCTGAAATTATACCAATGTTTCTAGGGACGGTGTATGGAGCACTTCCAGTATTACCACATGACATCACAAGATGGAACAGAGTGTTTTCTGTTCGAGAGAAGAACTAAATTATTATATTTCATTTATTTGTTGTTGCTGTTGTTATTTCAGCCTGAAACCACATTATAAATAGTAAAAACTGCTCTGTCATTGCAGGTGGTGTTCCTCTGGGTTCAATTATAGGACACATAAACTTGCAAATATTCTATTACCGGGGCGGCAGTGGCGCAGCTGAGAGCTCGTCATCCAAATGACATAAATATCACTGGTGGTAGAGCGGTCAGACCCGCTGACCCATAGGTTGGCGGTGCGATTCCAGCTCCCACAGATGAATACTGTCACTTAAGACACTTAAGCCTTGAAGGTGGTAAAGTTTTCTATACACTACCACTCAAAAGTTTGGACATACCCTCTCATTCAGTGTTTTTTTTTCTTTATTTGTACTACTTTCTACATTTTATAAACATACGGAAGACATCAAATATATGAAGGAAGATGTATGGAATTAGGTAGCAAAGAAAAAAATAACTCTACAAAATATGTTTTTTTTTTAAATATATATATTTTACATGCAAATCCCCAAAGTAGCCACCCTTTGCTATGTAGAAAAATACTTAAACTTGTTAAATAAGGAAAATACTGCATCCCCACCCCACCTCCTTGTGTCTGTTGATTTTGTACTTACTGTTCAAATATTTTTTATCCTATTGTTTTTGTGTTAATTATGAAAAAAAACAAAAACTTTTAGCTTTCTTTCTTTACTACGTAATTCCATATATCTTCCTTCATATATTTCATGTCTTTCATATGTATAAAATGTAGAAAGTAGTAAAAAATTCTAAGAAAAAAAACAACATTGATTGAGATTGTGCGTCCAAACTTTTGACTGGTAGTGTATATGTGACCATTTTAAAAATAATTACTATGTATGTAAGTAACTCACTGCGCAGGACAAGTTGCCAGTTCAGAGATGACAAAGTTAAATAGATCAATCAAGTCAAACGTGTAATTAATCTGCGTCTCACAACAACACCGTCGATACAACTGATTCCTCTTGAACTTTTCCTGATTGCCTTGATCCCTATCATTATACATTCCATTGATTGCAGAGGGTTAGATAATGACCCAAGTAGTCCAATTAGACATTTCAAAGTCCAAAAGGGGAAATCATTAATAATCTGAAATGCCAAGTTAATTATATATAAGACCAAGCAGGTAAACCATCTTGTCTTCTGTCACCCATAAGCAGATCCTTAGCTGAACTTTACGTGGATGAAGTGTCCATATGTGGTTACAAATATTGACAATAATAAATAAAATGAAATAAACAATTTAAAAGATGAAGAGTAGGTATGTGACGTTAGTGAACGAGGCTCTTTTGAACGGTTCCTTAACGTGAACGTTTGGATCCGGATCTTGTTTTTTAAAAGAGTCACGTCTTTTTCTTTCTAGTTTTTATGCGTTTTCATACTGATTAACGCCATAGACTGTATATATAAATGGACATAGCTAATGCACTAGCCGCCGCATTAGGAAGTGCTCGTGGGCGCACTTCCGGTTCCATCAACTCTGGCTCCGGTTCACTTTACATTGAAAAACTGTCGCCCCTCTCTCTGTAACTGTTGCTGTCAGGCTCGTCATTTTGGTCTTAAAATGTTCATATTAACCCGCTCTACATGATCTTGGTGTTTTTATTCTACAGTTTTGTCCACAAATCAAGATATGAACATTAATAGGAGACAAATCAGGTGCCTTCTTTCCCCAAGGTCGCTCCCGCTAGCGTTAGCAACAGATTTGACAGACAGTGTTGCTAAGTGCCCGCTCCCTGCTAAATCAGCGGGGCAGGAAGGGGGGGTTACCTTCAACAGCCTCGATCCAGATTGGATCTTTGTTTGCTCTGACACTCGTGGTCAGAATTCCAAATATGGAACTCGGCTCCAAATTTGCCCCCATAACCGCTTTAGCCTCGATGAGCTTCGTTTGACTGGAACCGGACGCTGTGGGTGACGCCACACTCACTTTATCCACTTGTTTATACAGTCTATGATTAACGCTGAATCAACACAGAGTCACCTCAGATCAAGAATCAACACAGAAGCAGGCGACACGAGTGAGAGATTTGTGCATAAAAAAACATCATATAAAATTATTTAAAATTATTACAGTGCAACAATTTACTTAGATTATGCGTCATTTGAAAGGGCAAACACACTCCCACTCTCAGTCTGAACCATTTTAAACACATCTGAGCCTTGCTCATTTCTCTCGGTGATTAGTTTGTAGATAAAATGAGTTCTCACACTGGCTTCTATCATATAAATAAATATAAAAGAGCCAGTCTTTTGAATGGCTCTTTGAAATGAACGGATCCAAAAGATTTGGATCCCATAAAAGAGCCGAAAGTCCCATTACTAATAAAGAGGTACATGGTGGTGCAGTTAGTAACGGTTCACTGATACTGGTATTTAATTATGTGGATTGTAAAAATTGCACATTACAGTCTCACATTTAATTAACGAGATCATTCGCATAATATCTGTGATCATCCAATGTCCTAAAGGCAGAATTAGCAGGATTAGTATTTCTTTAATGTAGTTGCATAATGAAACGGAAAATGAACAGGAGTAATATTGAATGTGATGTCAAACTATGGGGGTCAAACCTGGAACATTCTTCCTCAAGATGTGAGACAGGCCTCAACTTTGACCATGTTTAAATCCAGGCTTAAAACAGTTCTGTTTAGCTGTGCATATGACTTTTTATTCTGCACTAATTCAAATTGGTTTATAACCAAAATCTGCACATTTACAGTATAATATTTACCCACACCTCATCTCAGTTAACCTTTAGGCCGACTGAGGGTGATGCCGTTTGAAACCCTGCAACAACAACTTACTAGATAGCCTAGCAAATTGGGGGATCGTCAAGTTAAAGGGGACATATTATGCAAAATTGACTTTTGTTATGTTGTAATTAGAGTAATTCATGCATGTCTAAGTCATCTTTATTCTCCTGCAATCAAGATACCGCTGCTCAGAAAATTCCTGTTTTCCCCACAGACTGTAAATATAAATGGACATAGCTAACCTGCTAGCCGCCGCATTCCAAATAGGAGGTGATTATGGGCGCACTTCCGGCTCCGTCGACATATTGAAAAACTCATTTGCTGCAATGAGCCTCGTCATTTTGGTCTTAAAATCTTTGCATTAACCCACTCTACATACTATTTGTCCGTAACTTAAAATCTTTGCATTAACCCACTCTACATACTATTTTGTCCGTAAATCGAGATATGAACATTAATAACACACAAACCAGGCGCCTTCTTTCCCGGAGTTCGCTCCTGCTAGCGTTAGCAACAGGTTTGATTGACAGCGCTGCTACGTGCCCGCTCCCTGCTAAGCCAGTGGTGCGGGCGGAAAGGGACGTTACCTTCAACAGCCTCGCTCCGGATTGGCTCTTTGGTTGCTATTATACTCGTGGTCGGAATTCCAAATATGGATCGGCTCCAAATTGGCCCCTATAACCACTAGCCTCGATGAGCTGTGGGTGACGTCACACTCAATTTAATATGTCCAGAATACAAAATAATGATAAACAGGTGTCATAGAGCCTATTAGAACTGTATACCAGACAAAAGCATATGTCTGTTTTACTAGAACACTTTTGGTTTTGAGTCGGCGTAATCCCTCATTTGTCCAGGAGTGTTCCGTGGGAGTAAAGGTGTCAAAGGTAGTCATCTGGACAAAGTTTTTGAAATGGAAACGTTTCAACTGCCATCCAGATATCGTTTTCAATTTGGAGGTACTTGTCTGAGAAGCTAGAATCCTCGTTGCCCAGAGCTATACCGTTCTCTGTTGTGCTCTTCCTCACAGCTCTTAACCTGCTGCCTCTCAGATCCTTCTGTCTATTGTTCTCTGCTGGCCTCTCCCTCACAGCTGCTAACACTGTAGGTTGAATGGTGCGGGGCCGCAAGATTAATTGCAATCGAATCAAAATAACAGTTTGAATAGACACAGTTGGTTCTGTGCACAACCTCGCTGTTAGTGTCACTACTTCCTGTCCAATATTATCTCTAAGGCTGTGTCCGAATGTCCACACTATTCCCTACTTACGGCACTGCTTAGGGGTCACACCATTTTAGTGGCGGGCACTGCTTAGGGGTCACACCATTTTTAGTGGCGTCCGCACGACCAAGGAGTGAAAAAGTAGTGCACTCAAAATTTCACACAATGCATCTTGAAAAGTAGCGGGCGTCAGTGGTCACTAGACCGGTCAATATAGACCACAATGCATTGTGAGAGTCGGAAAAACAATAGCGGACAGCGACAGATGTTTAACTGGACACTGAACGTGACTGAATGAAGCAGATAGAAGCGCTGGTTTATTGAACTGTTGATCACTGATTATGAATAAAACACCATTAAATAAACCATTGCTGTGTAAAGTTGCTAGCGTTAGCCGCTTACCTTAGCTTGAGCTGTTAAAAGAGCGATAATTTCCACATCTCAAACAAAAAAAATAAAAAATCTAGTCCTTTTACATAAGATCCAGCCTGACAAAAACGTGTCTGATTATTATTAGTCCATAAATACTTGTGCCAGTCCGATTTGACCTTTAATTATGACAGAAATCAAGCTGACGCCAGAGTCACGTGACCTGAAAGTGAAAGTGAGCTGTGTGTCCAACTCTCTCTGTGAATGAGTCTCTATAGTGTCCACTAAAGAGTGCGAGGCTGAGTAGTGAATGAGGGGTTAGGGATTAGGGTGGACATTTAGGACACAGCCTGTGCTGGTTTTGATGAGTCACGGTAAAATGAATAAATATTTAAAGATGAGGCAGTGGACAGGGATCTGACGACATGTTAAACACTACACAAATAAAATGTAATAAAATATTTCACCGGACACTTCTGTGTTTAGAAAGAGACATGTTTGTGTCTCAATGCTAACGCTAATGCTAATTTGGAGGCATAATAAATATTAAAACACCACAAATTGAAGTATTCTACATATACAAATAATTGGGTAGTCTTTATTTTAATTAATTTTAATTTAATAGGTTGTTTATTTTATGTTTTACGATTTTTATAAAAGTGTTAGCTGTTAGCTTTGGGACAGCGTGAGCTAGCTAGCATGCTACTGTGCACAGAGCCTATTAGCAAACTGCAAAGGCTGCAATTTTTAAAGTACTGAAGGAAGGACTGAGTGAGTGTGACGTCGCCCACAGCGTTTGGCTCCAGTCAAATGAAGCTCATCGAGGCTGGAGCAGTTACAGGGGCCAATTTGGAGCCAAGTTCCATATTAGGAATTCTGACCACGGGTGTCAGAGCAAAGGGGAGCAAGGCTGTTGAAGGTAACGCTCCTTCCCTTAGCAACGCTGTCAATCAAACCTGCTGCTGACGCTAGCGGGAGCGACCTCAGGGAAAGAAGGCACCTGATTTGTCTGTTATTAATGTTCATATTTTGAGTTACGGACGCAATAGCGAAATACAAACACCAGGATCACGTAGAGCGGGTTAATACGGACATTTTAAGACCAAAATTTACGAGCCTGACAGCAGCAGTTACAGAGAGAGGAGTGACAGTTTTCTAATGTAAAATGAACTGGCGCCAGAGTCGATGGAGACGGAAACGCTCACTTGCTCACTTCCCATTCGGAACGCGGCGGCTAGCGACGTCCACGTATATACACAGTCTGTGGTACAAACATGTTCTGAAATGCGGTTCTTGTGTTCGTCTGGATGCGTTTAAAAAGTAAACTTTGCGCAGAATCCTATTAAAACATTAACGGCCAAACTAATCTTGTCAGAAAAATGGCAATTAGAGAGGCTATCTTTCCAAAATCATTCCGGCCTAATGGTGGGAGGAAATCTCTCTCGTTCTCTTTTTCTTCCCAAAACACCGAGCAGACGCCTCCTTTACACGGTGTTGCAATATTCTGTGTGAAAGTTGAGTATTGGGTTTTGTGAGTCAGTGATCCCGCTGAGACGCCGATGGTATTCCTGTCTCTTACACTGGCACTTTAAACACCATTTTAGACTGTAGCCGAAGCTAACAAAGCCCCTCTCATTCCCCCAATGATTTATGGGGCCGGGAGAAAGTACATTGTCTGACCTCCATTGATCACCGGGTCGCTGTAATGGTCCGACGCTCACATGTGGTATGGGGGGTTTTAGTTATATATTTATTTTTGCGATATCCCCCCTACAGCCGGGAGAAGAAGACGAATGCTTCTGCGGTGGTTTCATTGTGATTACACGTCTCACCTCGGGGCGCTTAACAAACTGATGAATGCTCAAACATAAGAAATGAAAGAGTTTTCCAGTTCCCCTCTCTCCCTCTGGGAATGACACATCGTTACTCATCCCGCCAACATCTCCTGCCATTTAAAATCCAGGGGTTTTTTTTTTTCCCCTCACAAAGTCATTTATTTTCAATGAAGTCCCAGACAAACAAAGCAGTGATTGTTGTGTGTACCATGACACCGCTGAGGCCTGGCATTTCTGCTTTCAAATTCAAACATGAAAAAGAGAGTGGCTTTAATGACTTTTATAAACACGCCATCGATGTAACACAATGGAACGGTGACACTGTGAGGAAAGGTTAAACTGAAAATGGAACTATTGGATCTCAATTTCCAATGGTGAAAGCTAATGAAGTACAAGTAGCAAAGTACTGTACTTAAGTAGAATTTTTAGGTATCTGTACTTTACTTGAGTACGTTTTACAGTGTATAATTTTTACTTTTGCTTCACTACATTTGAGAGCAAGTATCTGTACTTTCTACTCCACTACGTTTTTGAACTGGACTGAAAGTAAAAATTACTTTTCATATGATTTGAGGGGTTGTTTTTACCATGTTCGTGATAATATCTCAGTTCAAGCTTCGACTTTGAGCAAACAAAAATAAATACACAAAATTCATTCGTAATAAAAGTGAAGAAATGGATTTGTATTGTTACTGTGAACAAAATATGTGTCATTTTAATCAGTGTAATAAAAGTGAAGAAATGGATTTGTATTGTTACTGTGAACAAAATATGTGTCATTTTTAATCAGTATCACTACATTAACAACACTTGTGTGAAATACTTTTTACCCTTAAAGTACATTTTTAAACAGGTACTTAAATACTTTTACTTAAGTAGATTTTTTCACGTGATACTTTTACTTGGAATAACTTTTTACCTCAGTATCTGTACTTTCACTTAAGTAACAAAACTGAGTACTTCATCCACCATTGTTAATTTGACATAACTTAGCAAATTAGGAAATAAAAAGATTATGCTTGTCCCCATGGAGATTTTACTGCTTTGCCAAGAATGTTCCATAGTATGGCATTAAACGTATTTATTCAGTTACAGTTTTTATTGCAAAAAAACTGTTGACGCCTGTGGCATCACCAGTTTGTTTCCATGGAGACAGGGTTAATGCCATGAAACATTCCAGGCAAAGCTTTTAGTTAGTTAGAATATTTATTTCATTATATATTTTATATTTAATTTTTTAAAATAGAGTTTATATTCACATCCTCAACGTAGCCAACGTAGCTTTGTCAAAAAATATTTAGTAGAGTTATTTAACTTTTTTCTTGTTACATAAATATACATAATTCCATATATCTTGCTTCATATTTTGTTTCATAATTCCATATATCTTGCTTCATATATTCGACGTCTTCCGTATGTGTCTAAAATGTAGAAAGTAATCAAAATAAAAAATAAAAAACATTGACAACGCCGGGGTCAGACATTTCACTGGTGTTTGAACTGTCTGAGGAGATTAGCTGCCACACCAACGAAGAACGAAAAGGAAGAAAACCACTGACTCTCTCACCAGACCTCGACAAATCCATAAGCGTCAGAATCCCAGTCTGAAATGTCGACACGTCAATCAATATCACAAACCTCAGGGAGTCATGTGACTCAAGCTCGGGCCAATCAGGCTTCTGTTGTCATGACTTTATTCTTGTAAAGATCTATTGCACAGACAGGGACAGTTCGGACAAGTATCTAAGTCCAGTACAATGGAGATCGAACATTCATGAGACTATTAACAATTTCATACATCTGTAAAAACAAAATAAATATACGTTTGTAGAGTTTTCTCTGGTAATAAATCTATAGACACGATCGATGTAAGTGAAATAATAAGGCAACAAATAAAATACTGATACTTTTCTCTCCTGAGTGGTACCGCATCCTCAGAACCACTGCTTTAGAACGGAACACGCGTCTTTTTCATTCTAATCGAAAAATAGATCCGTCTTATAATATACTATGAGTTAAAATGACAGGACAATCATGGCGGTGAGTCGTTGTGCGCTGCAGCACATCTTAAAGTGCAAAATGGAGAACAAAATATTCACTAAGAGATTGTGTTTTTTGTGGGGTTTTTTGTGTGTTTTTTTTTTTTTTTCCCCCGTGTATTCAGTAGAGAGTTGGCACTTTTGACAAATGGCCCAGGCGCCTCAGATAATCACTACCCTGCCTGGCTGTGGAGACATTGGGTCCCATTTGGTCTCAAGGTGTCAGCTCTGTACAGTCCATGTCACAGTAGCTGCCAATACTGACCCACTTTCATATTCCGAGCCGCTCATCGATCCGTGCGCGTCTGCTATAGGGCGTTCTTACGTGGGGGGATTCTGGCATTGTGTTTTTTGACGATAGAATTTTGCCCGATGACTGATTATCGACCAAAACTCCGTGTTTGGGTCAAAGGTCGACTTCGTATCTCATCTGTCGGCGCCACTTTTTGTTGAAACATCCCTCCGCAGCCTCGGTTACAGGAGGTATTCACATTTGCGTAATCCTGACAAATGACCAACAAACGTAACGGTAAATAAACTAAAGACACTAATTGACTTCAAGTTAGCACTAAAATACTGTTATTGCGATTTACACCATTTGGTCTACGCTTCTGCTGATCGTAAATCCATTAGACCCTGTTAAATAGGTTTTGTATTGCCAAAGCAGAGCCAATTGGCAAAGCAGGACCCTTCATTTGAAAAGTGCTATAATTTAAAGACGCTAGTAGCTGTAAGGTTGCAGTATATTTTGATCTAGTTTATCGGATGTGTATTTCACGTACACTTATTGCTCTATAGCAGCGTAACCTGACAAAAATTAGTACAGTACAAACAGTACGTTTCAATACAACACAGTATAAACAACTGCTTATTCCCCAAATAGATGGAAAAAAAACAAAAAACACATTGAAGTCATGTTGTGGCCAGTCGTTACAAACTCTAATTATGAGCTGTGATGAATCTCAACAAATAACACATCTGAAAATGTCTTTTTAGCTCGACATTCCTCGAATGTTCCTGTATATCTGTTTTATTCAAAAGTAAAGATGCTACATAATCCATTCTTCTTTCCGAATATCTGTGTTTTAGGAAGTATTACTAAGCTCAATGACCAAGGGATTACTCTGACAATTGCTCAAGTATTTTTTTTTTAATCTTTTTGAAATCTTTTTTTTTTTTGGATTTTTGGAAGTAAAGCTGTATGATTATGGCTGCACGAATATATAGAGATACACATATGTCTCCTGCACCTTTACTTTGACTTGAACAGCAGTTTGTGTCCGCGCCCTCCTGCAGACAGAGTACGCACTGCGGTATTCTCGTGTGAGTTTAAAACATCATATCACACTGTATTGTTTTCTCTGAAGGCCCAAAGTGATGGTCACATGTTACTGTTATAACAATGCCGAAGTTGCGACACTGGCTCTTGCAACGCCACGTGTGTTAAACTAAGCACATGCTACAAACGCGTACACATGCCAGGGTAGAACTGCGCGTTCTACCGTATTTTCCGGAGTATAAGTCGCACCCGAGTATAAGTCGCACCAGCCAAAAAATGCATAATAATGAAGAAAAAAACATGTATTTCACATATAAACCGCGTCTGAGTATAAGTCGCGCCCCCGGCCAAACTATGAAAAAAGTGCGACTCATAGTCCGGAAAGTACAGTACTTCAAAAAATCCAAAATATCTCAAATTCTAATCGTAAACTTCCAAATTGCCGAGGAGCGCGCCTGGGCACAGGCCGGCTCGCCGTGCAGTTGCGTGTTTTGACGTGGTCGCCGCTAACCCTGTACAACACAGTTTGTCACAGTTCTCATTAAGTTATTAAAACAGTTCTATTACACAGTCATAATGGTAAATACACTGAGAGGGACATTTACAGAGACGACATTTGAAACAGTTTAAATCCATGCACATGATCATGCATAGCTGACCAGGGTCCAGGGTGGAGGGGGGGGGCGGAGTCGCCGTTTTCTCCGTTCACCCGCGCCGCCTTCCTTATCTCGGAGCCTTCCCTGTCCGTCGCGGCTCTCGGTGCTTTTTGAACAATGCTGCGCGGTACAACAACGCTTTTTGCTTCCGCTGGGAATGTTTATCTTTTTTTTTTTTTTTTTTTTTTTTTTTTTTTTTGTTTTCCCTGGGGAATTTTTTTTTTTTTTTTTTTTTTTTTTTTTTTTTTGAAACAACAATATTTCACAGCGTTCTTTTCATCGCAGAATAACCATATGGCACATGTACAAAACGGGACAGGCACATCACTTCTCTTCTAATAGCTGCCTCTGTATTGTACTGCAGCACTGCTCAAAGACACCCATGGAATACTAAAGAACGTTTCCACCAAGCATATTTTCTCGATCGGCAAAACTTTTTAAATACTTAACACGTAGGTACTGGCTAAACCTCGAGATAAAAGCGAAGGTGGTACAATCTCTTCTAGATGATAATGAGATAGATGTGAGATAAATGTAAGAAAACACACGTATTTAAGAAAAAATCAGCTTGCTCTTTACGATTAGGTTGTCCATCACAGTGTTAAGTTGTGACAATGGGCCACAAGAGTCTAGGTGCCTATGCGTCTTAAACTTGGAATAAAGAACATTACAGAAACATGAAAAATTAAAATTAAAATCAGTCACGTGATGAAGCCATGACTATAGCTTCTCTCTGTGTTTTGGTGAGCAGAAGATCAGCCAGAGCAGTGATCTTTGGACATCCATCAGGCTTACTTACTTACTACGACAGACGCCAATAACGTGTACTCAGTGAAGACACACAGGCCACCAACAGGCAAGCATCGGTATTGCAAGACTGGGCAAAGGTTGAGTTGGTAAAAGCTGATGAAACAAAAAAAAATCCCTTGGTTGTAATGACAATGTAATGGTACCAAAATATATTTATGCTTACAAGGCCTTGAAAAGTATCTTTTTTTTTTTTTTTTTGGCAGCGGGGTTAGGGGTTAAGATTAGGGGTGTGTATGTGTGGTTTTTTTTATTATTTTATTTTATTTTTGCAATCATATTTTTAAATATGTAGCTTATATTTTTTTATCTGCACATATATTTCATTTCTGGATCAGTTCAAGTTGGGGTTGAGCCAAAAATAAAATACGCCAAGGTACAATTCTTTATAGTAGCGGAGTTTCAATGGGTTTCAATGCACTTAATACAAGACTCATTCGTATTGGCATGAGCTAGATTTCCTTATTATTGAAATTATTATGAAATATTGAAAATGTAAACGCACAAATACTGAACCTGGTCATTTTTATTATTGACTTGAGCCGGGAACTCACTGTATTACAACAGAAACCTGCATTTTGACAATATTCATTTTAGCTTCCCCCCCCTTTCCCGTCTGTATTAAATATTATTGGCCTATAGAAACCTGCGATGTCATCTGAAACCCACCGATTAACCACGACTTGGTGGAAACGATGCCTGGATTCCATACAGTTAACAATGATATGTATAAGTAGATCACGTTACACTCTTGATGAGGTCTTGATGTCTTTGAAGCGTCTCCATTCATCGATAAACTTGTGCATGAGTAGCGTCCTCGTTTACTGAGTCCCGAGTTCTGTTTTGCGTGTGATTGTCCGCTGTGACCGTTTTTTTCCGTTTTGCTTCAGTCATTCCTCCGCGGGCCTCGGAGC
>KN482013.1:44817-57016 GCA_000787095.1 Periophthalmodon schlosseri | reverse complement strand
CCCCGGGCCCGGGGGGGGGGGGAGGCGGGGGCGGGGGGAGGGGGGGGGCACAGTATCGGCTCTCATTTCATCCCGCTCCGCAGCACCTGGTTGGCCGCTATGAGCATGACGCTGATGATGAACGCGATGGCGAACGCACAGATGAGACTCTTGCGGACGCAGGTTTGCTTCACTTGCTGCGTCGGGCTCGAACCTGTAAAAAGAAAACGAAATTGTGAAAAAATGTAATGGAAACCGACATCGACAAACCGCCGAGTTAGTTGGTCAGTTGGTCCCAACAAGATTAAGAAGGTTTACGCTTCTGAACAAATATAGATTTTTTATGAATATGTGTTTTAATGATTACGTAACATTATGTAACAAGCGGCAGCAGTGGGGTTAGTATAAAAACAAAAGCTCAGTGGGTTGTAAATAACAGTAGCGAAGTTGGTAGAGCGCTTGCCCACTGATCTGAAGGTTGGCGGTTCGAATCCCACTCTTGACATAAACATCATTGGTAGAACGGTCAGATGTGATTCCAGCTCCCACAAATGAATACTGCTGTTGTGTCGTTGGGCAAGACACTTCACCACCACTCCACCTCGCCCCCAGTCTCTGCGTACACTCGTGTATGAATGGGTGAGTGGTTCCTTGATGTGAAGTGCTTCGAGTGCCTTGAAAGTGGAAAAACGCTATAAAACATGGAACCGTTTACCAACATGGGGTAAGTAGTTTAACAGTTTATTGTCCAGGGAAGTAATCAGGTAAATTTGGTAAATACCAGACTGGGAGGATCCAGAACCAAACCAGGCTTCTTACGCAGCAGGTAACGAGGAGGGGAACTGGACTCAGATGTGCTCGCTGCCAGATCAGGCAAGACGGTAACACTTAATTATTAACTACACCTTAATTCATAATGAGCAAATATCTTAGTAATGATTATTAGGAATGCACTATGTAACTTTCCCGGTGGAGGCGCTGCACCTTGTACAACCAAAATGCATTATAACGTCGCATTATGTAACACTAATCCAAAATGTAATAGAATTGTCACAGGCTAAACACCGTGTAATGCCATAAATCATTCTTAAAGGGACAATATTATGCACATTTTTATCTTTGTTGTAACATCGTATTATCGTCACAAACATACGCAGAGTTGTGTTTTGTTTCATTCACACATATTTAACGCACAAATTCTCCATATTTAGGCTCTTCTCTCGAACTGAAAACACTCTGTTCCACCCTGTGATGTCATGAAGTGGTGATACAGGAAGCGCTCCCCTGGGTTTTTAAACTCCATACACTTTCAGTAGAATCATCAGAGACTTTCTAACGACAATCTCGACTGTCCAAACGTGAAACAAAGGCAACGACGTATGACTGTTATAGTGTACAGTAGAGTAAATCAGTTCGATTGAGGCTAAAATAGCTGTTAACTTTAAAACTACCACTTCATGACATCACAAGGTGGAGCAGAGGATTTTGAGCTTTGGAGATGCAGACATACTATTAATGCCTGGTTACTCAAACGTGTGAATGAAACAAAACGCAACTCCAGGTCTGTTTTTGATGATGTACCAACATTTCATCCAACATCGACTAAAAGCTGAGTCAGTTCTGCATAATGTAGGACCTTTAACATTATGTAACCAGGGATCAAATAGGTTCTCCGAAAACAAAAATGCTGTTTGATTTAATGACAAATATCTGAGGGTTTTCCAGTGAAGGAGAAGCCCATCTCAGCTCTCATCGGGATAAAGAACACAATTACAAAAGACTTGCCGTCGCTGTATCTTGTTCTCACACCTGTTCAGAGCGGAGCTGCAGATAGATTGAAACGCTGATTGAAGTTTTGGGATCACAAACACACGCAGGCACCTGAGTGGAATATTTAGGAAGAGATCATCAGAGATACGATTGCCGGGAATAAAATTAATGGAGAAGCGATAGGATGGTTTTGTCAGGACGCTCCCTCGGACTGTTTTCCCTGTTGTCTTCTCCCCCTCCCTTCGGCGCTGTCTGTCTCTCGTCCCACCTTGGCGTCGGTTTACCTGCGGCGTAAGAAGCCTGGTTTGGTTCTGGATCCTCCCAGTCTGATACTTACCAAATTTACCTGATTACTTGCCCGGACAATAAGCTGTTGGACTACTTTCCTGTTGTGTGCTGCTTTTGGAAGAAGCGGACTTGAGGCTAGCAGTTATTGGAGCGAATTTGGAATTCCGAGTGCGAGTATCGCAGCGAGGAAAGACCCAATCCGGAGCAAGGCTGTTGAAGGTAACGCCTCTTCCCACCCGCACCGCTGGTCTAGCAGGGAGTTGGCACTTAGCAACGTGCCCTGTTACACAAGCAATAAAGCCTGTTGCTAACGCTAACAGGAGCAACCTTGGGGAAAGAAGGCGCCTGATTTGTCTGTTATTAATGTTCATATCTTGATTCATGGACAAAATAGCGAAATAAAAACACCAGGATCATGTAGAGCCGG
Organism: Periophthalmodon schlosseri; assembly: GCA_000787095.1. Classification (NCBI taxonomy): domain Eukaryota; kingdom Metazoa; phylum Chordata; class Actinopteri; order Gobiiformes; family Gobiidae; genus Periophthalmodon; species Periophthalmodon schlosseri. The sequence goes on along the minus strand of KN482013.1, from coordinate 54,552 downwards.
GTAATATGAACATTTTAAGACTAAAATGATGAGGCTCACTGTGGCAGTTACAGAGAGAGGGGTGACAGTTTTTCAACGTAAAGTGAATTGGAGGCAGAGTCGATGGAGCCAGAAGAGCGCCCATGATCACTTCCTATTTGGAAAGTGGCGGCTAGCAGGTTAGCTATGTCCATTTATATATACAGTCTATGGTCCTAAGTAAAACTGTGACAAATTTAGTTTTAAATCCAAAATTAAGACAATAAATGTAATCTTTGCTAATGTGCAAAACACTTCAATCTATTATAAAGGGGGTGGTGTAAAAAGTTTGCCAGAGGTTTTGGATCATATGAGGATATGTAGTGTGTCTGCTGCAGTTAAAAGAAAAATGTGTAAAATCACAATTACCTGACAGTTTCGACTGCTCACTAGCGGGACTATAAACCGGGACGAGGGGGCTTTTTTACTCTCACACACCTGGGATACTGTCCTGAAGAAGTCGGACTGCGGATGGCGCTGTTGACCTGCCTTTACCGGTACAAAGACAGCGCCAAAACCTGTTTAAATCAGCTGACCGGACACGTCACAGCTACACCACGTGACCACTATGAGGAAGACGCCAGTGAGCAGTCGAAACTGTCAGGTATGAAAACAAACTAAACCTTAGTCTGATAAAATAATCTATTAAAATAAATTAACAGAAGACCAGATGAACCTCATTAACGTCACTAACTCACAATTGTTGTTTTGGAGAAATGCCTGCAAAGAATATTGGTTAGATAATTTATTATAGAAATAAACATAAAAAGGTGCAAAAAATTGTAACGAAAATAAAAACAAAACTTGCTGTGTAATCCGTTCATCTTTTGTGCAATATAAACTTAAAACCATAACACAGAAGGGCGTGTTTTAGCACATTTCATAACAACGGGATGAATTTGGGTCTCTATGTCCCACCCTTGGACTCATGTATGTGCCATTCACATGCTGCATTCACATAACGTCACTTCTTTCCATGAACGAAACTTCGGCCCAAGTAACACGAGCTTGTCCTGATTTAATCCAATCAAACACAACACAAACACAATACTTAACAGGAGCAAAGATAGAACTGCTCTGGCAGCAAGCATAAATAAATTGTCCTGAATTGGATAAAGTTGTTTTCACCTTGCCAGTCAGATGAGCAGCAAGGCAACATTTATTTTCAAAGATCAATATAGACTTTAGCTGCTGCACAAGGTGATACATTCAAAATCCCAAGTTTTGAATCAATTCTTGGGAAACTGAATGAAGTTTTCGAGCTCAGTCTTGTGAACGGCTCTTTGAAAAGAACCGATCCAAAAGATTCGGATCCCGCAAAGTAGCTGAAAGTCTCATCGCTACTACAGACGCATTACATTTGCGTGACAGATGCTGCGCTCCTAAAACCAGCTGTGAAACGGATGGGAGTTACCGCCACCAAACCGTGCCGCGATTGCTCTCCTCTCTCTGCTCCCGTATCACACCCCCTAGTGGAGGCGTGTATCATCGCAATGTATAGTAGTGTGTTTCCTTACTGTCTATATCCACCTGGCAGTCCTCCGGGTTCTCTATGTGGTTCTCCTCCGTCATGATGATGTTCTCGATGTCCTTCATGGAGAGGTGGTCGCAAAAGGTGTCGTACAAAAGCCTCTTAAGCTCCTCCACTGTCAGCTTCTGCATATCGCACTGTATAAACGCACACACGCACATTGTTAGGTTGCTCTGACACCGGGGCTGATGGGTAATAAACCACCTGGCTATATAAAGGATGCAGAATGACACTCGGGAGCACTTGGTGTTTACCAAGAAGAACCCCTGCTGTGGAGTCTTCAAAAGTACAGCTCTGGACATAACAGTAATGAGGATGAATGGAGCCTATTAAGATTCTGCAGAAATGGGTCAGCCGTGACAGTTGGAGAAAGCCCTGTAAAAATATATATTCTGACACTGCTATGATAGTAGAGCTCACAATTATTATTCTAGCTCTAACTGATCGAGATAATTAACTGTTAAAGGTCCTATATTACACAAAGTTGACTCTTGTGAGCTTTAAGCCATGTTACAATGTTGTTACCTTCTCGAAAACATACCTGGAGTTGTGTTTTGTTTCATTCACACATGTTTGGAGATGTAGATAGGCTAAACATAAGGGATTCCTCAAAGCTCAAAATGTTCTGTTCCACCTTGTGATGTCATGAAGCGGTAGTTTTCAACTTAACAGCTACTTCTTAAGCTTTAATTGAGTAGAAATTAACAATTCCAGAGCTGAAATGATCCAAATGATTCTAGTGAAGGTGTATGGAGTTTAGAAACGCAGTGGAGCACTTCCTGTATTACCGCATGACATCACAAGGTGGAGCAGAGTGTTTTCAGTTTGAGAGAAGAACTCAGCCTAAATATGCAGAGTTTGTGTGTTAAACATGTGTGAATGAAACAAAACACAACGGGCTTGTTACACGTTTTCCTGAATGGAAGTTGCTCACATATATCGTATATACTTTTACAGTACTTCACCTATTTCATCTGATGCCCCACCTTTTCTTTAAAACTCCACTTAAACTCCGCCCACAATCACATTTCAGATAGAACTGATAAACTGGGCGGTGCCTGGAGGACCAAAGAAGAGAGTGAAGCGAGAGGATGGAGGCATAAAGAACCTCGTTATTGGTCTAAGTATCCACACTTCAAACTATTTTGGGTTTGTGTATGGGAATGATACAGATAAGTGTTTTGAGTTCTCCAAAGGAAGACATGTTCTCCCCTTTTATTCACACTCACATCGCTTTACGTAGATCTTAAGCTAAAGCCAACTCCGCACACCCATTGTGAATCATGTGTTTTATGTGCGCTGCTCCCATGCACCTTTTAGTGATAATGCATCAAACACATAATCCTTTTACTGCAGTTTAGATCAAACTGTATTTTCAAAAACAGCCAGAGAACGCACAGACCACAGCGTCAGCACATTAACAGACCCTACGATTGTCTCTGGGGAATACATCTGTTGTTTTACTGCGGTGAAACGACTGTCCGAGGTGCCGGATGTGACTGGAATAAAAGGCAGGTGTGGATTTCTCAGCAGAACGTTCATTGCCCTGAGTCATAGCTTCACAAACACTGCTGTTTTTAGAGGTTTTCTCAACTTTACCAAGTTGGGAGAATGTCCTTAGCAAACTTTAGATTCAAGCTGTTGTATCTTCTGGCGATCGTAATATTAGTCTCGATGATGGATTGAGATTGGAGCGTGAGACTGGCAGGCGGATCTTTACTGCTGTGGTGAAGAAGGAGCTGAGTCAAAAGGCGAAGGTAATCTACGTTCCTACCCTCACCTGTGGTCACGAGCTTTGGGTAATGACCGAAAGGACAAGATCGTAGATACAAGCGGTCAAAATGAGTTTCCCTTAGAGGTGGGAGGGGGAAGACTGGGAACCCCTGCTTAGACTGCTGCCCCCTGCTGGCCCCGGATGAGCAGAAGAAAATGGATGGATGACGGTACAGTATGTTATGTTTTCTTCTTTTGGATGGAATTTTTTAGATCATTTCACAATCTCACATTCAGTTGGACATTAGACCATGACTGCTGCGCCTAATGCTTCCTCGTACATTTAAAGTCTTATAGCATGTGTGTCTCAATATTGTTTTACGTTTGTTCTGGTTATTACACAGATACTAATCAATATTAAATTATTATCAGAAGGAAATACTCAGTTGAACAATTATTACTACTGACAAAATGTAATTAAAAGGACAGACTTGGACCTTTCCTGATGTTTTAGAACGATAAGAATCTTTATATTTATAAGAACTACAATAAAACCACCTGGTAGCATTGAAGAATCATATTTTTCGTTTAAATTACCAGTATTGTATCAAAGTTGGTGTCAAATATCGAGCCTGTTCGGATCGAAATGGGGTTTGAATGTTGAGTATTGCAACAAAACTGGATGTGGTGCTATCTTTTTTCTATATTTTTTGCCTTTTTCCAACTCTTCTCATGCTAAAACTGGCTGAATAATTGGGCATAAATACCCTGTGAACCTTCATCAAGAGCCTTTAAATAACCCACGTTGGCATTAGTAAACAGTGTGCCTGCAGGACCTCCCTCTCTGTTACCGGAGATGCTGGAGTGACCGTGGGCCCATTTGGATCAATGCTCTGCGCACGCTTTGTACCACTTTCCTCTTATATAACGCTGTATACGTCTGAAGTCCCCAAGGGAGCCTGACTCGCAGCAGGTGTCTTCAGTCGTCTTTCTTTTCCCACCCGTGTGTTACTATAAATCGCACTTCATTTCAAACTAATCCCTGCTGTACTGACGTCGTATCATTGTACGAATGATTCAGGCTCAGTGACGACTTAATTAAAAGCTTTGGGTTAGGATTTAGAGTTAGGGTATTAATTGAGTAGTTACTAAGCCTAGTTACGATTCTTAATAAACTCTTTGTTCGCTAAAGGTCCTATATTACGCAAAATTGACTCTTGGGAGCTTTAAGCCGTGTTACAATGTTGTTTCCTCATCAAAAACACACCTGGAGTTGTGTTTTGTTTCATTCACACATGTTTGAGTAACATGTTATTATTATTATTAGTCTGTCTACATCTCCAAAGCTCAAAATGCTCCGTTCCACCTTGTGATGTCATGAAGCGGTAGTTTTCATGTTAACAGCTACATTTTCACCTTTTGTTCAGTAGAGTTTGGCAATTCCAGGGCTGAAATTATCCAAAGGATTCTAGTGAAGATGTACGGAGTTTAAAAACACAGTGAAGCACTTTCTGTATTACCACATGACACCTTGTGATGTCATGTGGTAATACAGAAAGTGCTTCACTGTGTTTTTGGAACAGAGCGTTTTCTGTTTGAGAGGAACCAACATTATAACATAGCTCAGAAAACAGCATAATATGGGCTCTTTAAGTCTTTGTTCATGCTTCATTACGGCATGAGTAAGTGCGGTTATTATAAAGTGTTTTGGAGTTTTCCTTTGTCTGATAATGGGATGGGTAAGTAAAACGCTAAAATCTACAAATTTCATATTTTGGGCTTCGCTTTGGCAAAAATATTTGAACATTAATATTAATACTTTCATGAATATCTTCAAAGTTCCTCTGTTTGTTTGGAGTCTTTGTCTCAATAGAACTGGGGCTAAACAGTGAAACTAAACATGCAATTTAATAACACCAATTTTACCAATTTTAATGCTTCTTTATACTCAGACGTGTCAGCTAAAGCCACACTGTGTAGCTTTTCTGTTGGGACGGTCTGGTTCCTGCTACTCCATGGATATTTTATCGCTTTACCTGGAATACTCCACAGTAGGGCATTAACTGTTCTATCTCCATGTAGATAAACAAGCACCAGGTCACATTACGGGTCAGATCAGAAGAGGTATAAAAAAAAAAACTATAAACTATTAAATGTAGATGAGTTTAATACCATACTGTGGAACATTCAACCATCTCCTTGGAGACAAGCAGGTGGCGGATTCTATACCAGAAAAGTTGTCGCCTTTAAAGTTACCGATCAAAAAGCCTCGTCAACGTCCGTCTGTTTAAAACTGACGTCTTCCATTTAAAGGGATAGCCGCAATTTAACGACATGCCATTTATTCATTAAAGCTACCACCTGTGACTAAACCCGCCCCTGTTGTATTCTCACATATCACCACTAGATGCTGTCTACGTTACCGCTGTCTGATAGTGTGCCAGGCTTGTCCTGACAGAGGAAGAGAGAGGGCGCAGGTGAGTCTGAACAAAGGCGGGGGAACAGATTTCACAGCCGCCATCTACTGCTGAAAAAAAAACAGAAATCAAATAAACTTACGGATGGTAGCTTTAAGCACACCCATACTTTTGTTCGTTAAAAATAAATTAACTGAGAAACTGTCCTCCGAGAATCGAAGCGGGAGGGATAATAACTCATGAAGTGTTCTATACTTTGGGGAGCACAACTAGATTAACATCCATCCCGCAATAACTTGGCGGATACGGTAATTAAAAGTAGTTTGGCTTAACTGTTGCACAAACACTTCTGCGTCTGGTGGTTTGCTACGGTTCCTTCAGCGTCTGTCGTTGCTAATAGGCACGAAATCAGAGCAATAAGCACCTTCCAGAAGACGGAGTCAAAGTCGGTGCCGTTGAACTTATCTGGCACCCCGGCCGTCAGCTTGGGTCCCAGGAGGGTGACGAACTCCTCAAAGTCCACCTGGCCGTCGCCTGGGGGAGAAAAGAGAGACGGAGGAAGGGGGAGGAGGGGGGATCAGTGACAATCTGTGCGCGTGGAAACGACTGAGGGTTTACGCTAGAAGTAACAGCTCTCTGAACACGCTGTAGTGCATAGTATATGTGCTCTGACGCTCCCAAGTTCAAATGAAGTACTGCTTTTGGTTGGTTTAGGCAGAGTCTCGTGGCACGTGGCGACCGGTTTGGCGAATGTTTGGTTTAATCACTGATTTGGGCTGCGCAATTAATGGAAATGTAATCAGAGCGAGATCCAAACGTTTCAAATGGTCAATTTGCTTTTTTAAATAAGAAAAATTTAAATGAATTAGTTGGCGCCTGACTACAGGAGAGAAATCAAGTGACACAATTAATTCAACGGTTTACCTGCCAACAATCAGACTGGGAAAAAGAGGAGCTTCACGGACAAGAAAGGACATTTTGTTTTCTACATTTGTGATGGCAGAATATGATGCACACACTTGAACGATCAGGACTAAACCAGGGCTAAAAGGACCAAACCAAGTCTATATCACTGCTAAACTAACCGGAGGTGGAATGTAACCAAGTAAAAGTAGTAAAGTACTGTCTTGAATACAAATTTTAGGTATCTGTACTTTACTTTTACAGTACATTTTAAAGTGGATACATTACTTTTACTTTACAACATTTGAGAGCAGGTATCTGTACTTTCTGCTCCACTACATTTTTGAACTGGACTGAAAAGTAAAAGTATTTTTCATTATTGTTTGAGACCTGCTGAAAAGTCTGAGGGATTTATTTTTAACGTTCATAATTTGAGCAAACAAAAATATGCAAATAAAAACAGCTAGAAAAAATAATCTATTTAACTATTTCTGTTCAAAATCACTACATTTGAAGCCTCATATGACCTCAAAATCTGCACGAAATACTTATACTACACTATTATATTTAATACTTCATTTTTGCTTTTTAGGTATATTTTTAAAGGGGTACTTAAATATTTTAACTTAAGCAGTTTTTGTTTTGGTTTTTTTTTGTTTTTTTATATGATACTTTTACTTTTTTTTTAGTTTAGTTTTTTTGTTTTGTTTTTTTTTTTTGCTCCAGTATCTGTACTTTTACTTAAGTAACAAAATTGAGTACTTCTACCACTGAAACTAACCCATATATCCATTTACACATATCAGTCAAGAAACACATCAAAATAACTTTAAAAATGATCACTATTTGTTTAAAGTGTGTGCGTTCTCACCGTCCATGTCTAGTCTCTGGATGATCACTTCCAGCTCCACCTCGTTTGGCATGTAGCCCAGAGAGCGCATGGCCATCCCCAGCTCCTGCTTCGAGATGAACCCGTTCCCATCCCGATCGAAGACTTTGAACGCCTCACGAATCTCTGCCGGAAAACAACAGCAAAGACGTTAGCCCTCCCGGAACGCGACAGGAAGAACGGGAACGGCCCTCGCGCCGTAGACGCATTGTCATGTCACATCACAGGCCGCGGCGAATCAGTCTAAACAAGCACTCCAGAAATGTCAGCAAATACTGAGGCAGAGACCGGGACAAATTGGCAATCAAAAAGCATTCATGTCTTTCAAATGGTATGCCAAAACACAACGGGCTGCAATAGACTGTTAATGACTTGAGTTTAGAAGGATTTACTATTAATTTAGGTGCGCGCTGTGCGGATCGCTCTTAATCAGGCAGAAAGACCGGCCGGGTGGCAAAGACTTCATCAACCAAACCGTGATTGCGAGGAAAAAAGACTGAATAACAAGCCAAAGGGGAGTGCCCCATGCTAAATCCTGAGCTAGCTTGCGTTGGCGAGGACTCTCGATGTAAACTTTCGAGCATTTGACCCATTAAAACTGCATTATGTAACATTCACTACGTTGTTTTTGCTATTCCTGAAATGTTCCGTGGATAGCGTTAAAAGTATGTACCAGCGTGCTTGTTTTGTACGGCGTTTTGGAGCGATAAAAACACCTGCTAAAGAATAAATACAGAATACATACGTTTAATGCCATACTGCGGAACTTTCCAGGCAAAGCAATAACATCTCCGTGGAGAAAAGCAGAGAAGCAAGAGAAGTTACATAGTGCACAGTTAAAGAAGACCTACTGCGCTGGTGTCGGCTCTATAGTTATAATCTAATGTTCATCTAAAACGACTTAATAAAAGAAACAAGTCCTCTGTTATAAAACCGCGGTGCCCAATGGGATTTTCATTTGGACCAAAATGACTACGCGACTCTGCTGAATCCTACGCATATCACCGATTAAGAAAATAAAATTGGAGAACGACGTAAATACAGAGCGGTGGGCGTGCGTCGGTGGCGGTGAAAACGAGGATTCAACGACAATATGGCGTCTCGGAAAAGCGATTAAAGTTTGCTCAAACATGCACGGATCACTCCAAAAACAACTCTGAGAGGATAAATGAGAAGCCGAAACAACTATAACGTGATTAAAAGCTCTGAAAAGTCGATTTCGCAGAGTAGGTCTGATTTAAGTCGGCCTTTACGGAAACACAATTTGGCTCCGTCGTCTGTACTACTGTGCTACATCAATCTTGCAAAATATGTTCAAATACAACAAAATGTCACATATTTGGGTAAAAAAAATTCTCAGTTTCATAAAAGAAAATGCCATGCTTCGGCTCTATACTAATTGAGTGGCAAATTCAATATAAATTTTACTTCACTATGACAGGCAACCCATGGGACAGCGCTTCCTGTGGCAGAGGATTTCATTTTGTTGTATCAATTATAGGTTATTTCAGGCAGTTGAAGAAAACCAGCTACATGGTATTTTAACTCAGCTATACACAGTTTGTCGAGAGCGGTGTGGATTCGTTTTAATAGATTTTTTTAGACTTTTTTTCAGACCAACGTTTAGTTAGTTTAGTTAGTAGTTAGTTTAGTCGACTGCTCACTGGCGTCTTCCTCAGAGTGGTCACGTGATTTCGCTGTGACGTGTCCGGTCAGCTGATTTAAACAGATTTTGACGCCGTCTTGCTTATTGCTTATTGCTTATTTTCTTACAAAGGCGCAGAACGTTCTGTTTCCCACACAGCAGTGGACATACATCACACTAAGGGAAGATGACAGCTATGTTCTGGTCACTTTTGTTAAACATTCGTTATCTCTATAGCCCCTCAGTCTGTTACCCCCGCTGTGGACGAGTTATAAAATACTCACCTTGTTCGACTTTGCGTTAAAGTTCTTATATTGTGTAACCCTCCTGTTGTTACCCCCACTGTGGGAGAGTCATAAAATACTCACCTTGTTCAACTTTGCTTTAAATTTCTTATCTACAGAATGTTTCACCCCATTGTTCTAGTAGTATTAAAAACCCTGGTACAGTCTCACCCCGTCAGACTCTGCCTAGACTCTACAAGACTCTACAAGACTCTGCATCAGATTCTGCACCAGACTCTATAAGACTCTGGAGCTGCCTTTAAACCCGACTGTATTGCTGTAACTGACAATAAAGATCTACAGAACGATCCCCGTGCCTCTGCGCCTGTTCTTCA
>KN482013.1:11209-44749 GCA_000787095.1 Periophthalmodon schlosseri | reverse complement strand
GACACCGACAATAAAGAGCCACAGAGCGATCCCCGCGCCTCTGCGCCTGTTCTTCACGCAACAGAACAGAAACCGACAGACGTGTCGGCCGACCGGACACTGAGGAAGACGCTCGTGAGCAGTCGAAACTGTCAGGTACGAAAACAAACTAAACCTCGTTAACGGGAGACCAGACGGACCTCGTTGGACTGTTACGAGTGGTGTGGATTTGTCGAGTGACCCATTACGCAGCAGGCAGTGTGCTTCTATGCGTTTGGCTTGAACTTGTTCTTGGGAATGTTCCACAGTTCCATTTGATACAAGGCCAGAAAAGTACATTTACCGAAAGTAAGTCATTCGCAATATCGCTATGGAAAAAAGAGTGGGATGTTTATATTGCACAAAAATGCTTACGGTTCTGGTATGTTTTACAAACTTAACCTCCTGAGACCTGTGTCCTCATATGTGGACAACACATTTTGGGTTGTCTAGGTCACAATACATTTTCTCTCCAAGGTCCTGGTGTCACATCTGAGGTCATTAAACCGCCACTTAGTGATGACAGAAGAGTTTAACACATTATAGTTTAGATTCAACATGGACTTTGTTAAAGGCTCATGTCTTCACCTGTGAGAAGCTCTTCAGATGAGACACATTGTTCCAAGAGGCACAACTGCTGTTTCTTATTTTGTTTTTACTCAGGAAAAATGTTGCTGTGTTCAGGCACTTAATAAATAGTTTTTGCAAATCATTATTTAAATGTGATTTGGTTCTATCAAAATCATCAAGTAGAAAAAATGTCCTCATATGTGGACATCATTTTTCTCATAATGTAAAAAGATAATTCTTTATTTTTACACTCATCAGCCCAAATAACAGAGAAATTGATAAAGTCATGCAAGAGCTCAGGTCTCAGGAGGTTAAGACAAGTCTCAGTGAAGGTAACATCTGGTGGAGTTAAGTTGTCAGTCACTTCAGCAGTAATCAGATCTTTGGATTTAAAGGGCCCATATTCTATTCTCTGCGTGGTGGCTTTGGAGATGCGCGTTAGATAAGTGTTACTCAGACATGTGCAAATTAAACAAAACACAACTCCAGGTCTGTTTTTGAAGAGTAACAGCATTGTAACACGGCTTAAAGCTCACAAGAGTCCATTTTGCGTAATATAGGACCCTTAAATACTGACCTGTAATAGTGATACTGGCCTCACCTAACACCGAGTCACGTGACAATCGTGTTGCGTGTCCGTTGATGCCTACGTATATCGATTGTGTTTTATTCTAATTCATACTCTCACGCAGTCAATCAGTAGCAGCCGTTCATTAGCTTGTGTTGTTCCGAATGCAGTTGCGGATATACAGAACACGCCAAACCCAAAATGGCCTCGCGCAGACGTAGTATGTTTCATTTAAATGCAGCACATGATCCCTCCATTGACAGTTACAACAGATAGCGAGATAACACTGAGCTTGCAGGAGGCACAAAGCTGCAGAAATACGAGCGCCTCCCCTAGAATCTGTAATAGGCCAGGTGAAAGCGGGATTAGTGTTATGGTTTGGAGCAGTTTTGGGCAGACTTTCTGAATGACAGCTCCTAATAATAATGGGCATTCACAGCTTTGTTCTTGTCAGTCAGCTTAAGTATGCAGAGTTAGTCCAAGTGTTAATTTACAAAGTTGGCCCTTACCGCAGCACAGAATCCAGCACAATACAACGTTATAAAGCATTTGAAGTTCCCGGTTTTGTGATCCAATATATGAAGCAAAGCGTAGAGATGTATATTAACAATGGTAAAGAGGTGCTTCTCACAGTTTCGTAGGTCAGTCTGTAAGAATATTGCGCTTGTGTCGGCTCTGTAGTTACAATCTATGACGCCGCGGATCATTATGTTATAATTAGCACATTTTAAATCGCGATATTCGTCTAAAACGACCTAATAAAAGAAACAAGTCTGCTGATTTCCGCGTTAGAAAACTGCGGTGCCCAGTGGGAGCTGACGTCGCCGTAAACAAAGAGCTGCGGAGTTGTCGGCTGCAGATCACACTAGCGAGCAGCGGATTTTTTTTTTCATTTGTACCAAAATGACTACGCAACGCTGCCAAATCCTACACGTATCATCGATTAAGAAAATAAAACTGGAGAATGAAGTAAGTACAGAGCAGTGGGCGTGCGCTGGTGGCGGTGAAAACGGGGGTTGATCAGCAAGATTAAAGCATGAATCACTCCAAAATCAACTTCGAGAGTGTAAAAGAGAAGGGGAAACAACTATAACACGGTTAAAAGCTCTGAAAAGTCCATTTCGCTGCATAGGTCTGCTTTAATATACCGTAAGCTTAACATTATGACCTATGAGAGCAACATACATTGAACTGAGACAGTCAAACTAATATAAAACATCTTGTAGTGATTAGAAATGCTATTTAACTTAGGAATACGGCCTAAGATGAATCACTATATTCTATTTGATATTTTTTTACTTTGAAAACATTCTGAATTTCAGTATTGATTTCACAAACAAGATCAAAACAAACTTTTATTCATCAGTGCCATGGCCAATGCAATAGCCAAAAATCTTCCTTCAAAGTCATAACTCTGCTCCAAACCACAGACTTTAACTATCTGAGAATTGGCTGTAGATCCCCCAAGTTTTCCACTGACTTTTATTGATTTGATTAAAGCAGACCTTATTGTTTCCCTTCAACATTTACTCTCCCGAAGTTGTTTTTAGAGCGATTCTTGCATGTTTGAGCAGTCTTTAATCGCTTATTTTCAAGACGCCATATTGCAGATCAGTCCCCTTTTTCACCGCTTCAGGCGCACGCCCACTGCTCTGTACTTACTTTGTTCTCCAATTTTATTTTCTTAATCGGTGATACACGCGGGATACGGCAGCGTTGCGTAGTCATTTTGGTACGAATGAAAAAAAATCCGTCGCTCGCTAGTGTGATCTGCAGCTGTCCATCTTTGTTGCAATGATTGTTTCTTTTATTAAGTCGTTTTAGATGAATATTGTGATTGAAAATGTGCAATTTGCAACATAATGATCCACGGGTGTCGTAGATTATAACTATAGAGCAGACGCAAGCACAATAGGTCTTCTTTAATGGTGCAGTACATATGTAACTTCTCTTGTGGAGGGCACACCACCTGCTTTTCCCCACCGAGATGTTATTGCTTTGCCTGGAAAGTTCCGCAGTGTGGCATTAAACGTATGTATGTTGTATTTATTCTTTAACAGGTGTTTATATTGCTTAAAAATACCGTACAAAACAAGCTGGTAGATACCACTGACACGGACGTCAGTGGATTTTTTTTTTTATTAAGTCATTTTAGATGAATATTGTGATTGTGAAAATAATAACATAATGATCCTCGGGTGTCACGGATTGTAACATAGAGCAAACACAAGCACAATAGGTCTGCTTTAAAATTCTAATTGCACAGCTCTGCGTAGAAAAAAAACACTTTAGTATTAGTTAAATCTAGGACTCAATCCAATTCATTATCTGGGACTTGTGATTATTCAACAAAACTCACTTAAGCATGTTATAAAATCTGTTCTAATTGGAAACACTAAGTAAACTACTGCAGTGCTTCAAATTCAGGCTCTTACAAATGTGAATCTCCCACTCTGGTGGTTTACCAAAATGTCACAACAGTAACAAATGGGGACGCCTGGGGACCAGATCCACTCTCCCACATTGTGTGACAAACTCTTCAGCGCGACGGAAAAATTACCCACAATTCCTGAAAATGTGCTATTTCCTGTATTGTCAGCTATTGGCGTGAACGTGAGAATGGCTTAACGCAACCAATAGTTAGCTGAATAGTTCCAGCGGGCAACGGCAATCTCTTCTTACACGATCATATAAGCCACTGGAGTGACGCGACACGCTTCAAAGCGTCTTGCTGGAGGTCCCGTTCTCGAGTCGGTGAAATCCTTTGCGACGTTATTGTTTGTAAATAGCACCACGGACTCCATCCACCTGGGGTCCAATGCGCCGTGTGTTAGCTTAGGAAAAATCAGCTCTCCTGCAGATTTCTATTGAGAAGAAAACAGGTTGCGCAAGAAGCGAACAGCACACTCTTAAAAAGGTGCCGAAACAGTTTTAGCCCATTCTCGATCTCCCATTGAAAGCTTTATTTATTGATCAAAGGGCACAGAGAGACATGCCTACAGCAAAGAGTACTGCGGTACATCTGCGTATGTGTACACCATTGATTGAAAAACCTAACACTGCGCTATATAAAGAGAAACATAGCCAGAAGTGAGCAGGAAGCAAATCGGGAAAAAAGCAGGAATCTCGGAAGCTACGCATAATCCGTATTGAACCAAATGGGCTGAGTAATTGTCCTCTAAAAGAATTACTGCGTGTCTCTGAGTCCACAGCAGCCGCACACAGACATAGTGCTATCGCACATGTCCTTGGGAGGGACAAATATACACTTCCACTTGTTCACTTCACTTGCGATTACTCTGCCAAAGTCGCTCGAGGCTGGTCTTTGGTGTGAAAAACGCTGTTCGCCAAGAGTGCTTTAATATTATTTTTACTTCCCGGTGACAAAGGAAATGTTAGTCATGGGCCAGTGGTTAATTTTGGCGTGGACGTGCGGCGCGCGTTCTGTCAGAGTTTTAAGACGTTCTGAGCTATTTCGAGATGTGTTTATTAAAAGGCCTGTGCCCAATTTTTTCCACGCATTTGAGCAAAAATCGTCTTGTCCAGTACAGATATATTGCGTAATCAGTTGTCTGTCTGCATCTGATTAGAAAGGTTTTTACTGTCGGTGAATCAGAAAGTGTGCGGTTAGCGTGTTAGTTATTCCAATGAGGTTCATCTGGTCTTCTGTTAATTTATTTTAATAGATTCTTTTTTCAGACCAAGGTTTAGTTTGTTTTCATACCTGACAATTTTGACTACTCACTAGCGTCTTCCTCAGCAAAGGTGTGCATTTCTGTGCCATTTCTGATCATTTTAAAAGAGAGAACCACGTTATGGACAGGGACGGAGCAAACGTCATCGGGACAGAGGACAACAAACATCGTCGCTGGATTAAGGAGGCAATCGAAATACGGAAACGTGCTCATGAGACTATAAACCGGGACGAGGGGGCCATTTACTCTCACAACACCTGGGATGCCGTCCTGAAGAAGTCGGACTGCAGGTGGCGCTGTCGTCTTGCTTCCATCAGTAGGAAGACAGCGCCAAAGCCTGTTTAAATCAGCTGACCGGACACGTCACAGCAACATCACGTGACCACTCTGAGGAAATCCGCTAGTGAGCAGTCGAAACTAAACCTTGGTCTGGAAAAAGAATCTATTAAAATGTTAGTTGTTGTTAGCATCACCGTGACAGCAAAACTCCACACTGGCGCTTATAAACTCATGATGGTGAATAATTACAAAGCTCGAAATACGTAAGTTACGTGAGGAGTAACTTTGGATCACTGCAAACTGTTTAAAATGAACTCGTTTTTTCACCTTTTTTAGTTAAAGTAAAGTAAGTTTAGGTAAAAATCTTACTTTCTGGATGATTGTTTTTGTATGTATAATTATGCTCCAATTAAATTTTGGAGTTGTTTATATACTTTTATCCGCTCAGACGTTTATTTTTTTAGGTCAACTCAAGCCCGGGTGAAGCGAAAATAATGATAGCCTGTACACACCAGGGCAGAATTCCTAGAAGAGGAGTTTCAATGCATTTTAATACAAAATTCATTGCTAGCAGTTCTCGGTATCAGATAAAAACAAAAATTACTGGTATTGCCGATCAGCAGTGTCCTTCCTCCCTCTTTCTCTCTCTCTTTCTCTGTGTTTGTTCATTGCTTGAGAGCTCATCTTAGCACATTGTATCCATTACCCTGAGCCCATGTAGCTGAAGTGGAAAATTGAACATAACAGCAATGATGTTTTCAAGCCTTTGTTTAATGGACGAACGTGTAACAACTAGAACGCTGACACTGTTTTCACTTTGGGACTGGAAATTGTTATGGTAATATTCAAAGCTGGCAATGCAAAAATTAAAAAAAAAGTCTAAATGGAAGTTGAAGATGGCTGTGAGTTTGTGCAGAGGATGAGCCTGGCCCCAGGAAGACTCCGTAATTGAGAATCTGCTCCTGCCAAAACCCCAAACTTGTGCAGAAAGAGACGCAAAGGCAGACAATGGCTCCAATCAAAGTAAGACGGCTTCATCAGCACTCGCACCGGCTGGAGTTCTACGAAATTATATGAAGTTCAAATAATTACACTGACACGGGTTTTCAAAAAGTCATAACCAAATCATTTTTAAGTTCATCGTACAAGCTTCAAGATCCAAGGCTCCATAAGGTGCAGCTCTCAGCAAAACCTGCCCATATGTGCAACCACAAAGTCACTTCTCTGGAGGAGGGGCCGCCAACTGTTTGTCTATGAGTTTGTCTGGAATGTTCCGCAGTATCGCGGGGTTTCAGATGACGTCACAACATTCTATAGGCCAATAATATTTAAAACAGATGGGGGCCAGGTCAAATTAATATTGTTAAAATGCTGAAAATTGTTGTAATACAGCAGGATTTAAGGTTCAGTCACAACACAATAATCACAAATAATCAGGTTCAATATTCGTGAATTTACTTTTTAGATATTTCAACAAAAAGTACAATGTGATCAATTTAACTGCTGTATCTCCGTGGAGGCGAGGGGGCGCCATCAGGTCGAGTAACCCGCCAGATCTGCGGAGAGGCGAGCACACGCACAGTAAAAAGTGCACGTTTTTCCAGGTATTTTTAAGCAATAAAAATACACGCAGCTGAATTAACGCAATGCGGTCATTTTAATGCCATACAGTGGAACATTCAAAAGGTAAAGCAAAAACATCTCTGAGGAGACATAGCGCACCTTGAAACAGCGATGTTGATTAAAACGTGTAAAGGCATGCTGGGTAATCTCCCTGCCGTAAATCTTACTGGCACAAATGTGAGCAGAGATATTGTGATCTTGCGACACTGAACTTACGCACACCGAGGCACGAGAAGGTTTATGGTTGCCGTGGTGGCGTGGTATTTCTTTGAAGTGGGGAGGTGGCCTTCAAAGACAACAGCACGCAGCCCCCCGCGGAGTCATGTGATGGAGGATGAAACGCCCAGCTGAATATGAGCAGAACTGGAGGTGTGCCCCCATGAGACTGTGGAGGAGGGCAGCGCTATAGAAATCTGTATCAACTACTGAAACTCACTGCAAGAGATAAAGAGCTTTGAAATAGACAGGCCTATTGTAGCATTAGCCACTGTAAATATTGCTCTAGTTGGATACATTCTCAGCTACTTTAGGCACATTTAGTCCTGGTATTTCATGTTGGATAACTTCAGATTATGAAAAAACAAATAAAAGTAAAGAGAACATGTACTTTGCTGTTAAACTGTTTAAAAATGTCCTTAAAATTGGAATGGACTAAAACCACAGAGAAGCCGTTTCTCAATCACGCTGTGTTCAAACCGCGGCGTCGATTCAATTCAATTTATTTTTGTAAAGCCTAAAATCACACCAGCCGTTACCTTTTAGAGCTGAACGTGAGAATTGATTTAACCAACCAAAAGTTGAAAATCAACAAGCCTAAAATCACAACAGCCGTTACCTTTTAGAGCTGAACGTGAGAATTGATTTAACCAACCAAAAGTTAGAAAATCAACAATGAAAGAGAAATAGACAAGCAAATTAATCGACAGAAAACAAGCAGATGGAGAACTGTCCCAGAGCGCCCCCTGTTCTTAGACCCTCCTTCTCTGCAAGGAAAAACTCAAAAAAAAAAAAAACAGTGGGAAAAAGAGAAACCTCGAGGAGAACCACAGTGAAGGAGAGATCCACTCCCATGGACGGGCAGCTGCAGATGTGTCCAGGACTAATGCGGATCCATTTGCAGATAGAGTTCAAGTCTGTAGGACCAGAGTCCACTCAACTAAGGGACCCGTTGAACTAAGGGAAGGAGGGGGGTTTATCCATGGTAGGGTGGGGGTCATCCTAGCCAGGTGAGGGAAGAGAGAATCCAGGTCCACGGAACAGGATCGGGGCACAGTAGGGGCATCTAGGGTCCAGCCGTCACCGGGCGCTCAGCGGCCAGGCATCTGAATCATTTGCACTCTCCAAAGGGAAGTGGGACAGGAGGAAGGTCAGAAGACAAGAAACGTTGTGCGTGAATAAAAGTGAACCAAGAGTGAGACGGTGTGCGGGAGTCTTCTTAACCTTTCAAGTGGGACGGGGGACAACATGACGTCAGGAGTGACAGGTTTAGGCTGGTCCGACGTTTCCACGGCGTGTTTCAAGCGTTTGATACTCCAGATGTCTGCCCTCAAATGTAAAGGCGTCCAACTGGTGTTTGGTGTGATTCTGACGCCTCATCTGAACACAGCACTGCTATTACCCCGAGGTTCGGAGGGCGACAGTGGCTCAGATGGCAGAGCTTTTGCCCACTGATCCGAAGGTTGGCTGTTCAAATCCCGCTCTTGACTTAAACATCATTGGTTGAGCGGTCAGACCCACTGACTAACAGTTTGGCGGTGCGATTCCAGCTGCCACAGATGAATGCTGTCGTTGTGTCCTTGGGCAGGACACTTAACCCGCTCCGCCCCCAGTGTCTGTGTGCACCGGTGCATGAGTGTGCGTGTGAATGGGTGAGTGGTTCTTTGATGTAAAGTGCTTTGAGAGACTTGAAGGTGGAAAAGCACTGCAGAAAAATGTGACCATTTACCGTAGATACAAAGGATTATTCAAATATGTGTGAGTGAATTACAACTCCATTTTTTATTTTTTTTTTTATGAGGTAAATATAGAAACCCCTATGTATGCTTTTTGTGACAATGATTTACTATTCTTGGAGATTGTGATGGTTGGAGCTGAAGTGGAGGAGATTTTCCACTTGCACTTGCAGTGAAAAACTCTTCTTCGACAGCTGGGATGTTTGGGAAGAAATTGTCAATGAGTTGTCAAATGAATCAGAGAGAGTGAAATCACAAAGGTAGAATTCTGGCAGAAGAGAATGACAAAATGTGTTTCGGAGAAGAGATATTGTGAGATATTGTTTTCCCTTCTCTTCCATTTCAGCAAAAACTCTGTGTTCTGGCCAGACTACTGTTCTGAACAACGACGGCTGAAGAAATCTGCCTCTTTACCTAATTGGCTACGGCTTGAATACTTAAAAGGTGCTCTATCTTTTCTGAATTTAATTATGTCTCCGGACTTTAACAACGTTTTGTACGTCACTACTGCTTTAAAGTTGCACTATGTAACTTTTGAAATCTACGCCATCCGCCTGTCTCCATGGTGATGTTATTGCTTTGCCTTACAATGTTCCACAGTATGGCATTTAACTTACCTGTCTCGAGGACAACAATCAAGTGACGCCATTTGGCCAAGTTACAAGTCAGATCTATGGGGAGGCGAGCCTAAGCGACTAAGAATACACGTTTTTCAAGGTAATTTTGATCAATAAAAACACCTGTAATTGAATAAATGCGAGATGGATAAGTTTAATGCAATACTGTGGAACATTCCAGGCAGATAAAGTAATAACAACTCCATGGAGACAAATGCAAACCAGAAAAGTCACGTCGTGCGCCTTTAAAGCGATAGCAACGTACACAAAAACATAGTTACAGTCCCAAGGCATATTACAGTTGTCCTTAGCTGATAATTATTCATTCCAGTTCATAAAAAGGTCCATTCTACAAGTATTGCAGACAATTTATGTAACAGTTAGATGATTCTAGTGAAGGTGTGTGGAGTTTAAAAACACAGTGGAGCACTTCCTGTATCACCACACGACATCACAAGGCGGAACAGAGTGTTTTCTGTTTGAGAGAAGATTCCAGCCTAACATGCAGGTTTGTGTGTTAAACGTGTGTGAATGAAACAAAACACAACTCCAGGTCTGTTTTTGAGGAAACGACATCATAACATAGATCAGAAAATAGCGTAATATGGGCTCTTTAAATAATATGAAGCTTCAGCAATAGTCTATGGGCACAAACGTACGTATTTCAGTTTGCAATACCATTTCAATGTCATAATCATTACAAACGTCGTCGTATTCTCGTCCATATGTTCTGTCTCATTTGCACATTTGAGTGAAGAATACTGAGACTCTCCCGAGCTCAGTCTGGACCCTGGAACTCGTAAACAGACTTGGGCCCTCCTTGATCCTCTCCTTCAGACCTGCCTGTGCCCTTCGCTGCAGCTTCAGATCAGTAATTGCCACACACCCACTCTTTATGTAAGACCTCACCTTAGCTGTGCGAGAAAAAAACACAACTCCATGTGTGTGTGAACCGTAGACGACTATTTTTAAAACACCCATAGCAACCTTAATCCATCTTTAGCTGGATGTGGGTTGACTCGGGCACCCGGAAGATTTAAATATTACCATAAGAGTCTCCTAACAAGGCTCTGGAGTATTGAAGCGGGTGGGATATGAACCGGGATAAGTCCGTGTCTGCCTTAAGAGGAAAAATCCCATCTCCGTTTTAGGATAAAGACTCTACCGTTCTTTATAAAAATGGAAGCACTTGAACCTTTGATGACTAACTGGGAAAGATGTGGTGAGGGCAATGCACGGTTCTGTTTCATCTGCTGACGTATAGGAACATCGGTGGTCCCGGTCCCCTTGTGATGATGTAATAAACCTGCGCCTCTACGTCCAAGGCTTGATTGAGCTATAATAGGTACAATAAGGTAAGAGAACTTTTATTTTTCCCACTCTGAGGATGTTGTAACAGCAAAGTAAGAACAAGAACACTCTCATTTTATTGTCAAATTAGATCAAATACAGAGGGGATTTGGGATATTATTTAGTATTTGAGTAAACTAGATTTTGCTGGAAACCGAAAGGAAATGGAACTGAAATCGACTTTTTTTTGGTTAAAACTTTAATAAATCCAAATAAGATATCAAAAAATCCCTCCGTACAATTCGTCAACATCTTGTTAAAGCAGACATATCGTGCTTGTGTCGCTCTATAGCTATAATCTCTGACACCCGTGGATCATTATGCTATAATTTGGATATTTTAAATTGTAATGTTTATCTAAAATAACTTAATAAAAGAAACAAGTCCGCTGACTTCCACGTTAGAAAACTGCAGTGCCCAGTGGGAGCTGACGTCATCACAACAAAGAGCCGTACAGTTACTGGCGCTGCAGATCACGCTAGCGAACCGTGGATTAAAAAAAAAAAAAAAAGTATTAAAATGGCTATGAGACGCTGCCAAATCCTACACGTGTCAC
Organism: Periophthalmodon schlosseri; assembly: GCA_000787095.1. Taxonomy (NCBI): domain Eukaryota; kingdom Metazoa; phylum Chordata; class Actinopteri; order Gobiiformes; family Gobiidae; genus Periophthalmodon; species Periophthalmodon schlosseri. The sequence continues at coordinate 33,521 of KN482013.1, read as the reverse complement.
CGATTAAGAAAATAACATAGGAGAACGAAGTAAGTACAGAGCAGTGGGTGTGTTTCGTGGAGGTGAAAACAGGGATTGATCTGCTAAACGGCGTCTGGACAATAAGCGATTAAAGATTGTTCAAACATGCACAAATCGCTCAAATACAAAACATACATGCAATACAATACAAATACAACTTCAGGTGAATACACGGTGAGGAAAAACAACTATAACATGGTTAAAAACTCAAGTGGATTTTGCAGAATAGGTCTGATTTAAGTACAAGATGGTAAAGCTTGGTGTATGTAGGTGGCACTTATGGGACAGGAATGCACTTTGAGGAAACGCTCAAGTTACACTGAGCCATATAAATCTCGAGATGTAGAGTTAGGGTTAAATTAAATAGGAGCAGATTGGACAATGTTGTTGTTTCCAGGTGAAAGCTTTTATTATGAGAATTTTGCCTGTAGTGTTTCACCTTAAAGGTTTGGAAATTGCCTTCCTCCTCTGGGTCCTCTGTCGTTCAGAATAAATTCATTTTTTTTTAGCTTGCAGCGTATATAAAATGAAGTAAATTGATCCAATTTATCCAACTATGAGAGCTGCATTTTCAGCACAGCAGCAAACACAAATACTCCCACATAAAGGGAAAAGTACAAGTTTGGTGTTTGACAAGGGAACCATGGGAAAGATCTTCAGAATTAGCAGAAATCCTGTTAACCCTATAATGCCAAATGTATCAAATTTGATACAAGCATTTCTGAGACCTAATGCGTCACCTTATGGTAAAAACGTCACTCAAAACCCCTTGTTTCCAACCTAATGCGTCACCTTATGGTAAAAACGTCACTCAAAACCCTCTTGTTTCCAATCTGATACTTGTCTTGCACTCCCTGGTGGACACCTTTATCACTACAACAATTAAAACACAGTACATGGGACAATCCAAGATGATTTAATAATATTTTTTTATATTTTTTATTTTTTATTTTTTTCAAATTTTGTGAAAGGGCCAAATAAATGTTCCAGATTCAAGAAATCAGAATTTTCTGTCCATTATTTCTGGGGTCAGGCATTACAGGGTTAACAACACTTGATGTAAAATAATTACACCTGAGACACAAAGAGGATTCAAGGACAAATTAAACCTACAAGGTCAAAGTACTTCAGGCTCTATAAAAACCTCCGATGCCGTGTACTTGACATCATGTGATTGAAAGGTCAAGAAAGTATCAATTATAGTTTGTGGCATTTTCTCGCTCTGTTCAAAGCTGCAGTCTGACATCAGGAGGAAGTAGGAACAGTGCACAGAACCAAACTCAATCAGTTTGTTTCTATTTGTAACACTGTGTCATGTCAACCTTCTGAGGACTGTCGGGAGATAGTACAAGACAGTGAGATAGTAAAAGAGCCGGCTTTGCCTTCCTTCTTGCAGTAATAATCCAGCAAAATGGAACATATTCATGAGTTATAAAGACTTGAATTCAAGATAAGTAACTATCTGCTTGTGAAGTAACATTTATTTTTTGCATATTTTTTTACTCTATAGTCAAGCTACAGCCTTGTACTTCATTGTAAAAGCAATTTGTGAGAGGAAAAAATAGATTGAATTAGAATTTTAAAAGTTGTTTTGTTGGAAACATGAAAACCAACAGGAAGCAACTGCCAGGGACACACAATTTTATCCAGTCAGAATACTTAAAAACCTGAGGAAGGTCAGAGGGAAAGAAATGTTGTACTAATAAAAGTGACTCAAGAGACACTGTGTGGGAGTCTTCTTAAAAACATGGGGAAAATGGGACTTTAATACAAGTTATGATCTTACGACTAAATGGACAAACTTATAGAAATATAGAAAGAACTAAATATATATTCGAGTGATAGTATGAAACTTTCTGGAGGTGGAAAGTCCAGAAAGTGCGTGATTCCATGAAAAATAGAAAGTTAAAACCATACTTCGGAACATTCTGCATAGAGATAGATAAGTTTTATGCCACACTGTGAAATATTATAGCCAAAGGAACGACATTTCCACGGAAACAAGCAGAAGGAGGCGATAACTCCAAGCCAAAAATGCAAGCCTGCCCATAGTAAGGAAGCATGTTTTTCAGTGCAATAAATGAAAACACATGCTTTTATTTCTGTGTATTTCTGACCACTGCAAAAGAAAGAACCACATTATGGACTGGGACGGAGCAAACATCATCAGGACAGAGGACAACAGACATCGTCGCTGGATTAAGGAGGCAATGGAAATACGGAAACGTGCCCACGGGACTTTAAACCGGGACAAGGGGGCGTTTTTACTCTCACACACCTGGGAGACTGTCCTGAAGAAGTCGAGCTGCAGATGGCGCCGTCGTCCTGCCTCCACCGGTAGAAAGATCGCGCCAAAACCTGTTTAAATCAGCTGACCGGACACGTCACAGCGACATTACGTGACCACTCTGAGGAAGACGCTGATGAGCAGTCAAAACTGTCAGGTACGAAAACAAACTAAACCTTGGTCTGATAAAAGACGGTATTAAAACAGTGACTTACTACGCTTCAAACAAGTCCAAAATCTTGAGAAATAAACTACATAAATATTCATAACATCAAATCAAGGTAAATAATGCAAGTTTTTTGCTTTGTACCGATTAATTGATTAAGCCAGACTTTTTCCTGCCCTCTAACCCTCATTCAGTTTTCAAAGTTGAAGTTTTCAGACAGCAGCGAACCAAGCGAAGCCATGTCAATAACAGCAAGCACCTCAATCTAAGGTCAGAGCCTCCGCCACGCAGCCCGCTCTATGCAGCACCCTCATCTGTTCCGCCATATTACCACTACAGCACAAACAGACTGCGGGCTGCTATCGCCGAGGCTTGGGCCCCGCTGCTATTGTTCATCAAAGCGAGGAAATATTACCATGGGGCTAAAGCACTTCACCTTCCAGAACCCATCACAGTTCATTTCACAGGCGATAAAGTTGGACAGATACACTCCTCCACGCCAAGCAGTCGATCAAAATGGAAATAAATGAGTTAACATGAGCCTACCAGACAGTCTAATCACAGAACTGGATCACACGGTATCCACCCATAATCGGCTCCATGTGTTGTTCATTACAGGGCAATTTTGAAAAGATGAGATGGTATATTCAGAAGAGAAAGAGAGGAGCGTGTCGGCATGTTTTAAATTACTATAATGTTTAGGCTTCTGATAACTTTTAGCCACAGTTTTTGTAGCACACACACGCACACTGCATGTAAACTATGTAGTACCCATAGACTGTATAAAGAAGTGGACTAAGTGAGTGTGACGTCACTCGTAGCGTTCGGCTCCAGTCAAGTGAAGCTCATCGAGGCCGGAGCGGTTATAGGGCGAATTTGGAGTCGAGTTCCATATTTGAATTCCGACCCGGAGCGGTTATAGGGCGAATTTGGAGTCGAGTTCCATATTTGGAATTCCGACCGCGAGTATCATAGCAACCAAAGAGCCAATCCAGAGCGAGGCTGTTGAAGGTAACGCCCCTTCCCGCCCACATCGCCGGTTTAGCAGGGAGCGGGCGCTTAGCAACGCTGTCAATCAAACCAGTTGCTAACGCTAGCAGGAGCGACCTCAGGGAAAGAAGGCGCCTGATTCGTCTGTTATTAGTGTTCATATCTTGATTTACGGACACAATAGCGAAATAAAAATACCAGGATCATGTACAGCGGGTTAATGCGAAGATTTTAAGACCAAAATGACGAGCCTGACAGCAGAATTTACATAGAGGGGTGACAGTTTTCCAATAGAAAGTGAATTGGAGCCAGAGTCGATAGAGCCTGAAGCGAGTCATAATTTTGGTCTTGATTTGCTAACTCACCAGTCAAATCTGGAAAAGTTTCAAAATATTTAGCTTGATAACTGACAGAGATGTAGATCATTGGGTTTCAATCTCATTTGTTCTGTGGTGATCATATATCACGAGTAGCTGAGTGTTTTGCATATAATTTCGAATATGTTTTGATTGCACATGATTGAAATCCAGCAGCTACAGATTCCTGAGTAGCTTTGTGACACATCTGGTTTGGTATGGTTCTTGTTAAAGAGGGGGTATTAAGCAAAATCTTTTTTTTGTTTTTTTTAGCTTTCTGCCATGTTATAACGTTGTTCCCTCATCAAAAACATGCCTGAGGAGGTTTTAGTCATCCATGCAAGTTTCAGTAATTTAGCAATCTCTCCCGGGCCCTATTCGAACCCTCTTTACGGTTAGCTGTAAGATTCTGTCTAATGCCGAGCCCACAAACCTACGTCACCCACGCGACAATTCTCCATAAATATACAAAAACACGATACCAAACTGCACACAGCAACTTGACAAACCTGATGCGATGTGCAGCAGTTTCATTAGTGGGATGAACGCTGATTATGTTAAGTGATAACGCTCTGAAGGAGGAGTTTTCTGCAAATATAGCATTTTCAAAACAATTAAAGGTAACATGGTGATCTAAATATGTTATATGTTAGCAGTTAATACCCCATAGAAGTAAAATATCCCTTCTTTAAGTCAAATACGTCTAGGATGAGTTCATGTCGTGCAATGAAATAAGCAGCAAACAGATAACAGCCTCTTAAGACTTTTAAAAGGTTAAAATTATAGGGTTTTATCTGCGTTTTTGGGTAGTAAAAAAAACACACAAAAAAGTGCATCAAACCAAAATTTTGAGAAAGTACATAGAAAGTATTCAGGAACAAGAATGTATGAATAAATCAATTTGAACAAAAAAGTCAGATAGTAATTTACAATTCTAAGGGGAGAGTGTTTTTCATTCTTTTGTTCTAAAATGTAAAACGTTCACTAAATTGTCCTCGTTTTTCAGGGACCGCTCGAGGGAAAGCCCGATAGTCGAGGCATTAGGGTTGAGGCGTGAAATAAAAAAAAAAATACCGACTAAACTAAAAGAATAAGAACTCTTTTTAGGACCTTCACGCAGACTTAGATGTGGAAACTTCCTTAGATTCTGGCTGTTTTCCTCTGCAGATAATGTCAGTCATTTGAAAGACAACGTGAAGTCCAACATCTTCTTTCACTGCTGTTGCAAATTTAACTTCCAAATATTAACAGATAAAACCAGTGGTGGAACTATGTGGTGGAAGTATAAATTTTAGGTACCTGTACTTTACTTAAGGAGATAAAAATAGTTACAATAAAAAGATCCATCCAGTTGTTTCTGTTTACCTTATTCCGGTTGCCGTGGTCATTGGGGTTGTATTACTTTGCATGGGAGAGCCGATCTTGACAGCGAATAAGTTCTATACGGATTACAAAGCCTCCCCGAGAATTGGTGCAGTGCAGTCTACATTTAAGGTATCTGTACTTTACTTAAGTAATAGTAGACACTTTTTTACTTTTACTTTACTACATTTGAGAGCAGGTGGGTTTACTTTCTACTCCGCTACATTTTGAACAGGACTGAAAAGTACTTTTTTTTCCTTTTTTTTTATAATTGTCTGAGACCTCCTGAAAAACGGCTCGGGGGGGAGTTTTATTTTGAACACATTTGTAGTTTGAGCAAATAAAAATATACAAAGAAAAACTTGTTTCTGTTGAACGAAATTCCGCACAACATGGCTACGTTTGCGCGAAATACTTTTATCTTTTATCCTTTAAGTGCATTTTTAAACAGGTATTTTAATACTTTTACTTAAGTAGATTTTTCATGTGATACTTTTACTTGCTTTACAGTATTTTTTTGCTCTGTTAACTGTACTTTTACTTAAGTAACACAATTGAGTACTTCTTCCACCACTGGATAAGACTGACCGTGCAGCTACAGTGCGGTGCTGGGCCCCTCCACTCCCTGAGGTTGACTCCCGTCTTTACGCTCATATCTTAAGCTGGTTCTTTACTAAAGCAGAGGCTGTGATCTGCTCCTCGTCTCTGCAGCAGGTGAGAGCGATGCCACTGTGTCATCAGGAACACTGCAGGCAATATGACGGGGAAGTGCGGCAGTTTGATTTATCATCCCACACCTGATTAGATATGAGGAGGTACAGCCCCGTTGTCTCCCATTTATAATCTCACAAACCCAATCTTACGCAAAATACATAAGGGTAAGTATTCCACTGTATCTTTTGGTTTATCTAAAAGCACATACGTATGAAACAACGTAAGTAAAAACACCGCGTTGTCACTCAAGAGCGAAGAACGTGGCGGAAAACTTGCCTTGTGTCACTTGATAATTATCGCAGGGAATGTTGAGGACGTCGCGCGTGTCGCCTTTGTTGGAAATGTACAAAAGGCCGTGTTTGGCGTTTTGTTGTCGAGTTGTCGTTCAGTCAAAATATTTCAAAGAGGGAGAGTTAGAAAGCCGTCGCCATGGCAGAGGTGCTCTTTCAGATTCTTCCATAAAGATAAACGCGTAGCACTGAAAACAGCGTGGAGTTGTCATTTTTCTCTCCCGCAAAACGGTCTGATAATATAGCTGATAGTTTTACATAAAAATTTAAAGTGGCAGGTGTTTGTATGCTGCCAGTTTAAGCCAAAGCTAAAAGAAATCCCAGTGTCTAGTGAGTCGCTAAACAAAGGTGGGAGAGCTAACGTTATTATCAGTGGTGGAACGGAGCAAAGTAAAAGTAGTACTACTCAAAGTACTGTACTTAAGTCAGTTTTAATGTGGACACTTTTTACTTTTAACTACTACTTTCACTACATCTGAGAGAAGGTGTCTGTACTTTCTACCCAACTACAATTTTAAACAGGGCTGAAAAGTAAAAGTATTTTTTATTGTTGTCTGAGAGGTTTATTTTTAACACGTTCATAGTTTGAGCAAATAAAAATATACAAATAAAAACAGCTACAATGAAAAGATCGTTTCACTTGTTTCTACTGAACAAAATTCAGCACAAATCTGTATCAAAATCACTACATTTGAAGCCGTATAAGACTTTTTACTCCTCAAGTGCATTTATAAACAAGCAGGGGCGGCGTCAGAGGGGGGGGCTTGAGGGGGCACTAGCCTCCCTTAGAATGGTCAGTCCCCCAAAGATTTTTGCTCCACTTTCATAGCACATCCAATCTTGATTAAAAATGTTCAAAATGAGACTCCATTAAAAAAAAAAAAATGTAAATCCATATTAGCTTTTATAAATCACTACAGGGGCCAGCTACATTTGAACTGGTTTAAAACAGCAACGCAAACACGGTAGAGGGCGGGGGGTGCGCTCCATTGTGAAAAGGCTCCAAATTAACATGTTAAGTGACTTTAGCACCCACTTAGCTCCTACAACCAAAAATGTCTGGCAACTCCCCTGTAAACAAGTACTTTAATACTTTAGTAGATTTTTTCATGTGATACTTTTACTTGAGTTTTTTTTTTTTTTTTTTTTGCTTCAGTGTCTGTAATTTTACTTTAGTCCACTACTTCCACCACTGGTTATGATTGAACTCATGAGTTGTTTACAGTCAGGAGTGTCTATTACGCAGTTAAGTCCATTGAACGGACACTTGAATCATATGACACCTTTCCCTATTCATATCTCGCTTGATATATTTTGCTGATATATATCGGACAGCGTGTTAACATTTCATCCTCAAAGATCTGTTAGAAGACAAACAAAATAAACAACATTTGGCCGAGTTTGCCCGGATATACTGTGTGACGACTGGGTGACTGAAAACATGCAGATCTTGCCTGGCAAATCCAGAATCATCTCTCTCTGTATTTTTTATACAGATTGATATCAGTCTGGTCCCGTGTCCTCCGCCGCGTCTCAAACGTGATCGTCCAATCCAATCGATCGTTTTTTTCAGCGACACACGTGAAACGAAGGAGATCATTGGCCGCTCACTGATTCCGCAGAAACCCGCCATGTTTTTCAGCCTCCTGTGACGTTTTTTTCCTTTATTTTTTCTGATACGGACGGACCACGCGTGTCTCTGATTGGCTAATCCGCCTGTCAATGACGCTCATCTGAAAACGGGGGAGATTCACCGGTGTCCAGACTCACATCTTCGTAAATTATTGAAGAAGTGTTTATTCTGGATCCCAGGTAAAGATGTTTGTTGTCTGCAAGTAATTATTATACGAGAATACTTAATACTAACTAGACCGAAGGTGTGTTATTGTACTTTTACTATGTATTGTGTGATCTGTACATTTGTTTTTTTGTTTTTTTGTGAAGCACTTTGGTCAGCTGAAGTCGTTTTAAGTGTGCTACCTAAATAAACTTGAATTTAACTGATAAAACAGCTATCGGGGTGTAGATTGGCCTCATCCAGCAGACAACAAGACAACAACATGCTAATGCTGCGTATGTCTGATAACTGTGAGTGTTGGTCGCTGCATATATGTTCCCCATTGTTCTTAGATGACCTCTTCGGAACACCTCCTCTGCTTCCCACTCGATCTGCTCCACTGATACGAGCGCGTTTCTCCCCCCGCAGATGCTGGCGTCTTTAAATATCTTCATTTGTATTCGTGTAAGTGTTTAAAGCAATAGAAGCGAAGCGCGTACCTCAGGGCGCTGCAGTGAGTCAATGTTTTTGCACTGCAGCTACAGTAGGAGTCGGGCGCAGAGATCAAGATGGCCTCTGCGGCACTTTACGCCATTAGGAACACGCGAGCAGCTGTCACTCATTTACGGAAATTCCAAAACGCCGCCGACGCAAATGACAGAAATGTAGAGGGAAATAGATCACAGATAATAGGCACGACTTTTATTAAGTTTTATTGCAATTTCTTCACTCAGACTAAACTAAACGTTGAGTAACATTAAATGCGTTTGGTCGTCTTTTCCTAAAATGGTTCGTAATAGCGCTGTAGCCTTATATTTTATGTTTTATTACACTTGTACAGTGTTGAGTTAAATTTAAATGAATACGTCTGTTTCGTGATAGTTGTCTTGATTTGTGAGCGCAGATTTCTGTTCTCTCGCTTTTCTCGAACTGTGTGTTGCAAACCTGGAATTTCCGAATTGTGGGACAAATAGAGGTTATTTTATTTTATCTTATCAATTCAAAGCGCACATTATGGAGCCTTAAAACTGCCCTGTATCACTTTTGGGGTCTGCCACCTGCTTGTCTCCGTGGAGATGTTATTGCTTCGCCTGAAATATCGCACAGTATGGCATTAAGCTTATTTATCTCTATGGAAATAAGCAGATGGCGCCACAAGTCTTAAGTAACCGTCCGGTTTGTGGAGAAGGAAAAGCACGTTTTCCGAGAAGTTTCTGAGACATAAAAACACTTGTAATCGAGATTCAAGATTCAAGATCATCGTCATTGTCACAGAGCATCAAACGCTGCATAATTTTGCTGTAAAGTGCGATACAAAAGGTGCAAAAGCCCATCCAATAACCCCAGCGTAAACATTAGCGCAATAACGACGTCAGTGCTGTAAATGTGTAATAATAAACAGAAACAGTCTTAGCAGCAGCATAAAGTCAGATATGTGGAGTTTTTTATGTCATTATGCAACAATGCAACGTCCAGTTTAATGTTAATGTTACTGTATCGGTGGATGTGGTTTTTGTCCATGTGAGGGGGGCAGAGAGGGGGAGGGGGCACTGAGGATACAGGCTGTTGGTCGGTCTGGTTGTTCTGGCCTGTATCGACCTGGACGTTCTACCTGAGGGCAGCAGGTGGAGCAGTTGATGAGCAGGGCGGTGCCGGTCACGCAAGATGTTGTGCACTTTCTTCAGACAGCAAGTGGTGTAGATGGTACTGGTTTCTCCTCAGACAGAGTGGTGTAGATGGTACTGGTCCATCCTCAGACAAAGTGGTGTAGATGGTACTGGTCCCTCCTCAGACAAGACAAAGTCATGTAGATGGTACTGATCTCTCCTCAGACAGTGGTGTAGATGAGTCTCTCCTCAGACAAGACAAAGTGGTGTAGATGGTACTGGTCTCTCCTCAGACAAAGTGGTGTAGATGGTACTGGTCCCTCCTCAAACAGAGTGGTTTAGATGGTACTGTTCTCTAGGAGAGTCCTCCCAATGATTTTTCCCCAATGATTCCACCGACTCCTGGAGTGTCTGGTCGCTGGTCGGAGTTGGTGCATCTGGAGAACCACACTAATAATCCATATGTCAGAACACTACTGATGGCACAGTTGTAGAAGTTCACCATCAGTGGTCTGGGGATGTTGGCGCTCCTCGGTTTCCTCAGGTAGTAGAGGCGTTGTTGGGACTTCCCCACAGTCACCTCACAGTCACCTCAAGGAATTAAAAGTTGGTCACCCTCTCTACCACCTCAGTGCCGATAGAGAGAGATGAGAATAGTCCACGATAATTTCCTTGGTCTTCTTGATGTTTAGGACCAGATTATTGCTGTGACACTCGTCGCTGTAGTCCGTCTCATTGTCATTGCCGATGAGTCCGAGCTCTGCGGTGTCTTCGGCGAATTTGAGAATGAGATTGGACGAGGAAGAGGGACAGCAGTCATGTGTGAACAGAGTGTAGAGCAGGGGCCTCAGCACACACCCTTGGGGGCAACCCGGCATCGATAAAAAGGGTGGAGGAGGTGTGCTTGTCCACTCTGACTTTCCAATCCAATTCAATCGCATAGTGTGGTGTTTAGTCCAAGATGGTGTAGTTTGGACCGGAGTTTGCATGGCTGGACGGTGTTGAAAGCCAAACTGTGGAGGTTTTGTGGTGCTTCAGCTGCTCCAGTAGTGTGTGGAGCACAATGGTGATGGTGTCCTCTGTTGACCAGTTCTCCTTGTGTGCAAACTGGTATGGGTCGAGTGATGGATGAATGAATAAACGCCAGGAATTCCAGGAAACTCATTGACATTTCAGAGACAAGCAGACTAGCTACGTTCTACAATCCTGTGAATAGTTTTTCACCAAAATACAATTATTATATGGAAAGGACGAAAATGCATTTATTTAAAGTCAACATTTCCATCTGTGTGTGTGTTTTTTTAAATGGGTTGCAGGTACTGACTGACCTAAACAGGCAGATAAACAACCACTCTCTCACACTCACCCTCAAGAGCCAATTTAGAGGTACCAAAAACGTGTAAATGTTAGAAAAACAGAAAATTGAAGTAAATGTTGGTGCAGCTGTTTTTCAGTGCTGATGTAGACCCGCTGGTCCCGTTCTAGTCCTGGTTTAGTTCTGGTCTAGTCCAGGTTTAGTCCCGATTTGAGTGTTGTTTGTGTACAAGTGACGAGCCAAAGCGTTCTTTTTTTAACCCTTTTTAGCACAGCAGATCAGCAGCAAACAGCAGGCATCGCTCTACATACGAGCGCGACACCACACAGTCCCATACTTGGTATCGAAACAGACGACTGTTGTTCTTGAACGTTTGTGTTTCATGATGCCACATTTCTCTCCTCAAATAAAACGAAACACAATTACTAATCTCTTGATTATTAAATTGACAAGCATGTCTTTGACAAATGTGATTAGATCTTCTGCCTCCCTGGAGTAGACACAGTGAGTTTTTATCCAGTGCTTGTGTTGTAGTAAACGCTCTGGTGACTTGTACTCTTTGGTTTTGATCACTTCCTGTTTGCACTGATTCGAGCTGGTGTATGTCCTAAAGGGACTTCCAAACCAGTCTCCGTTTGAAGTGAGGGATTTCCAAACCAGTCTCCGTTTGAAGCGAGGGATTTCCAAACCAGTGTGCGTTTGATGTGAGGGGACACCTCTTCACAGTGGAGGAGGGGGCTTTGTAGAGAGCTGATTTTGATCAGCGCAGACAGGCTCTGGCTGCAGTTTCACATGCCTCTGCGGCTCCCCACTGGGACTCTGTCGGTGTTTTGGATCCTCAATATGTTTTCCCCACATCTGCCTGATGGTGATTAGGGACAACATGTGTCGTATATGAACTATGGCACTAATACACAGTTATTAGGATATGAAATATTACCATTATGATCAAACAACATCCCCAGGGTGAATGTAACATAAACACAGTACTTAAACACAAGAGCAGTTGTAGTAGTGGTGTTAGCTGCTGTACAGCACTGAAGTACAGTGAGTCATCTGCTTCTGCTTTGACAATATTTAAATCCAGACTCCAAATGGTTCTGTTTAGCTGTGTGTATGACTGAAAGGTTTTTATTCTGCACTCTTCTCCTTTAATGTTAATTTTATGATGATCATTTATGTTTTGATTTGTTGTATAGTGATTTTAATGTCTTTCTTATTCTGTAAAGCTCTTTGAATTACCTTGTGTACAAATTGTGCTGTACAAATAAACTTTCCTTGGCTTCTGGTTTAAATTTTTATCAATGTTATATAATTCTATATTCTAGTAACATTAATACTATATTACTTTTTTTTGTTCTTTATTAGTTTAAAAAAAAATACAATATGAAGAAATGAAATACAATATCAAATATGAGAGTCATAAAAAATACTTATGTAATACATCAAATATACTGTACAAAAGTGTAGTACATCAATTTATATACATGAATAAACACGAAGTAACCAAATAATGATGAAAGTGCAAACTTATATTCAGTGACCAAGAAGCTGCTTGTGGGACTTAAAAAGACAATTCACTTAAGATGGCAAAAGATGAATGAATGATGGTATTTGTAAAATGAACGTGCGTTAACATAGGTGTAAAATGAACGTGCACATAGCAGGTGCCACTTTAAAATAACAGCACCTTAACTGTCTTAAATAAACCATGGACCAAGACTTCATCCATAATAAATATTAGTTTATTATGAATGATTCATATTTAGAAACTACTTCATAGAGGGTCAGGGTTTAATTAAACTTGAACTAAATGTGCATTATGAAACATGTTTTTGTCCATGCTTTATTCAGGCTATTAAAAGTCTTATTATATTGTTAGAAAATAGCAGACAATTATATTTTGGATTTTTTCCCCAACAGTGTAACGCCGTGTGCCGCTTTTGCCGACCGCATTTGGTTGTTGTGTCAGAACTTATTGATGAGTTATGAATAAATTCTATTTTCTCTGGTATACGAAGAGAAATAAGGTTTTTGGGCCAACTCTCTGGAGAAATACAACTCATTTTAATGTTTAATTTGGGATAAATAGACTGCAGCTTGCGTGAGGTAGCGGAGCAGCAAAACTTGGAACACTTGTCGCGGCGTAATCTGGTCCGTTTAAAACGTTTTTTCGAAGTCGGACCCGGCGCATATGTTTGTTTCAAGTGCAAAAAGAGCGTGGCTAGATAATACAGAAATGGCCCACAAGGAAATGTACGTAATGATTTTGATTTTTAAACATTAATTTTAAAAAAGCAGACCAAATTTGTGAGGCGTGTGGTTAGTTCAGTTTGGGTTATTTTTAGCTCGTCATAATCCAACCCGTGTGCGCTTTTTGTGGCTGTCCAAAGTCTGGAGTTAAACCAACCTGCAAAACACAGCAACACACACTCCCCTCCGTCACACACACAAAGTCCACATGTGCTCACGTATATAAAATATAAACCGTTCAAATCAAACATATTCTGCGGACTGGGCTGTGAGTGTGAACGCCTTTACCTCAGCTCTGGGACTTGTTCTGCAGCTGTGGTTTAGCCTCTTAATAAAACATGCCGGTGTAGAGTTAACTGTTTCACTGTGTACAACTCTACAGCTGTGTATAACGGGAATGAAGCGAAACATAAAGAATTAAACGTGTACCATGTCATTTTTCCATTGGAGTGATATTCTCGCTTTCCCCTTTCAACTTGTTTTGTGTTTCAAGCTCCTATATTACACAAAATGGACTCTCGTGAGTTTTAAGCCATGCTATAATGTTTCCTCCTCAAAAACACACCTGGAGTTGTGTTTTGTTTCATTCGCACATGTTTAAGAAACCCTGTATTATCAGTCTGTCTGCGTCTCCAAAGCTCAAAATGCTCTGTTCCACCTTGTGATGTCATGAAGCGATAGTTTTCAAGTTAACAGCTACCTTTTTTTTTTTACCTTTAGTTCAGTAGCGATTGACAATTCCAGGACTGAAATGATTCTAGTGAAGGTGTATGAAGTTTAAAAACACAGCGGAGCACTTCCTGTATTACCGCGTGACATCACGAGGTGGAACAGTGCGTTTTCAGTTTGAGAGAAGAAGATTCGTTTATAATGTTGTGTAATATGGGCCCTATAAACAATTGCAGGTCTTTGTGTTGCTCAGAAATGACTTAAAAAACACACGTTCAGACTGTGGAACATTCTAGGCAAAACAGACAATGGCTGTGATTAAAAACATTAGCATATTGTGAGTATAAAAAGTACGCACGGCCACACTGCTTTTTCAAAACATTATGTAAATGATACTTTCAAGGTGGTGCGCAGTGGGCGGAGAGTTTGGCCGCAGTAACAAGGCTCCCCAGAGTTAAACATGGTCTGGAAATAAACACTGGATCCAGCTATTTTGAAAAATTCTTACCAAAAATTATCAAGAAAGTGGAATCACCTTTTTATGTATTTATAAACAAAACTATCAAATCAGCTGGATTCTTTAGGATGAGCTCATTGTGGCAGAGGTCAAGCTTGTCAAAAGTGTAAAATGAATCCAGCAGTGGCCCAGACAAATGTGACAGGGCACGGAAAAGGTTGGAGGATGGAGGATTCACTATTTTAGGAAGAAATATAACTTCCACAACTGGTTAATCTTATTATTTGTTTGGGACTGGCTCCTCGAACTTGCCATATTAATCTAACAAGTTGAATGAATGAAAAGTGATATATTATGGGTTGAATAATGACTTTCTGAAGCCATTGTGAAAAAAAAAAAAAAAAATCCATCCATCCGTTTTCTTCCGCTTATCCGGGGCTGGGTCGCAGGGGCAGGGACTCCCAGACTTCCCCCCGCCCCAGACGCTTCCTCCAGCCCCTCCGGTGGGACCTCAAGGCGTTCCCAGGCCAGCCGAGAGTCACAGTCCCTCCAGCGAGTCGGAACAGATTTCCGATCCACCTCAGCTGACTCCTCTCGACGTGGAGGAACAGGGGCTCTACTCTGAGCTCCTCCCGTGTGACTGAGCTTAAACAAACAACTGAAAACATCTAAAATAGCTCCTCCCGTGTGACTGAGCTGACCAAGCACCTCACCCTGTCTAAAAAACATCTAAAAAAAATGAATTTCACTTGTTTATCTACACTGGCTGAGCAGAATCGTAGTTGGACTTGGTGCCTGTTTTAGTTCCATGTGGATAGGACCAGTAACAACAGGGATATTCACCACAGAAAAGCTCAAAACATCTACTGTCTGACAGCTAAAAGTGAAATTCTGCCATATAATTCTGCCCCGTCCTCCAGCTCATTTTAAACTACAGACTACTGCGATGTCACGGCAACGCAAACTACAGGCAAAACAACACTCACCACTGCCTCAAACCTGAACACGGGACCCAACCATTCCCTGGAAACACAAGTTATACGCATCAAACAAGTCACGTCCCGAAATGAAGTTGAAAAAATGATCCAGTAAAAACGCGCACGCAGCCTAATGCACTCGTGTGTTTGGAGAGTGGAGGAGGTCAGAACTACACGGAGCTGCTGCGATATATGACCGAGCGCCTCCGTGACCCTGTGTGTGGGAGGGGTAATGGAGAGTATGAAGGAGCGTGTATTGTTTGCTCACAACAGTAAACTCAGACCCATGCAGCGGTGCAGTCCTCCCTTTTCACGAACCCACTTATCAGCCATTAGGAAAACACCGTTTCTTTTTCTTTCTTAGTTGTCACAGCATTCTTGAGTTTCTGTTGTTAAAAGGTCCTGCGTATGTTGCACAAAATGGACTCTCGTGAGTTTTAAGCCATGTTCTAACGCTGTTACCTCCTCAAAAACATACCTCGAGTTGTGTTTTGTTTCACGCATGTTTATTATTAGTCTGTCTATATCTCCAAAGCTCAAAAACAGCTCCAAAACATCTACCTTTTTCCTTTCGTTCAGTAGAAACAGGCAATTTCAGGGCTGAAATCATCCAAATGATTGTAATGAAGGTGTGTGGAGTTTAAAAACACTTCCTGTATTACCATATGACATCACAAGGTGGAATAGAGTGTTTTCAGCTTGAGAGAAGAACTCCCAACGCCTAAATATGCAGGGTTTGTGTGTTAAACATGTGCGAATGAAACAAAACACAACTCCAGGTCTGTTTGTGACGAGGAAACGACATTAGAACAACCAGAAAATAGTGTAATATGGGCCCTTTAAAAACGGAGCAGGAGGAAAAGTCAGAATTCTGTGGCGGAATTAGATTGCGCAGATGTGTTGACCTGGTTTATAGTCGAAGAGGGTTTATTATGCAAAATGTATGTGTTTGGCCCCTATTCGAACCCTCCTCCAAGGCTCCGCCCACAAGCCTACGTCACCCACGATCCCATGCGACAATTCTCCATAAATATACAAAAACGTGATAATGTTGAAAAACTGTGCACTACAACTTCACAAACCTGACGCGATGTGCAGTAGTTTCATTAGCGGGACGCGCGCTGGTTGTGTCGTGAAGGGGGAGTGACTTAGCACGGAGAGCGAAGGGGGGGGGGGACTCAGCGCGTCAAATACGAAAGCGCAACTTATAATGTTTTCGGCATTTTCGAAACAATAAAAGGCAACATGGCGATCTAAATATGTTATGTTATGTTAAAATTACAGAGCCCGTCCTCGTGAAACAAAACTTCACAAAGTTCAAGATGTTCTCCGTCATGAATAAACGAAAATGGAATCGTTTTTCACAATTTCTTCAGAAAGTATCGCCGCTATTCAGCTCCAAAGGTGAAATAGCTGTCAGTCAACCCAAGAGATTCACATGGCGGGTTCGCAGCTCCGATCCCTTGCAAATAAATTGTATCGGCCCCTGCCCACTATTTCAAATTATGACAGACTGGAACGTGAATGCAACCTATTACTGTCGCGCTAGACAAAGAGTGGTGCTAACAGCGCGTACCCCCCGGACGCCCGAGCTAGTAATTGAAAATCAAATCCTGGGCCTCGCGTGCCAATAGGTCGTAAGCCCGCCGTCCCCGTACATGCACCCGCACACATATATTCACTAATGTGCAATTTCACGTGGCGACAAAAGCCCCGTCTCCCCGGTGTCCGGGCTGACGTATTGAACGCCTGAGACGCAGAGCCAATTTTGGTCCTTCCCTCGCGAGATTAGAGCCGAAACCCGCGGACTGACAGGCGGAGCGGCGCGCCTCTCATCTCTAAGTCCACTTTAAAATGTCGCTGGTGTCAGAATGTGATGGACACGTGTGGGAAGACTATCAATTATCAATTAGAGTTTGGACGGGCGTGCGACAGGACGGGGCGGGCGGGTGCATTAAAGCTGCACTCAGAAAAGTAACAGGAAAAAGTGAAACTGTTGAGTGTCAGATTTGAGCAAATTGCCGTCAGAAGTTTTTATGACAGCTCTCCCCTGACGCAAAGCGCTAAAACTAGGCACGATAACAAAGTTTGAAGTAGGAGATGTTGTTGAAGAAAATATAGATGATAAACAATAATATTGAAACTGATTTATGCCACTGACGCAACAAATCTAGAGGAATGTCCCCTCATAAAAACTATTCTAAATGTGTAATATCGTAAAAAAAAAAAAAAAAAAAAAAAAAAAAAAAAAAAACAGATAGCAGAATAGCAAAACATGTTTGAGTAACTGTCTACATCTCCAAAGCTCAAAATGCCCTGTTCCACCTTGTGATGTCATGAAGCGGTAGTTTTCAAGCTAACAGTTACACTTTTTCAGTAGAGATTGGCAATTCCAGCGCTGAAATTGTCCAAATGATTCCAGTGAAGGTGTTTGTAGTTTAAAAACACAGTGGAGAACTTCCTGTATTACCACATGACATCACAAGGTGGAACAGTGTGTTTTCTGTTTGAGAGAAAAACACCTAAATATGAGGAGTTTGTGTGTTAAACATGTGTGAATAAAACAAAACACAACTCCAGGTCTGTTTGTGATGAGGAAACGACATTATAACATAGATCAGAAAATAGCGTAATATTGGCACTTTAAGCTACAATATATATCTGAATAAAACATTTAAATTGTTTGTATCTATAATGAGTCATGGAAGTTATTTATTTGACCCTCTGCAGCTCAAATCTTGTCATAGAACAGAAAGATAACAAAAAATTATTGTGACAGGCTTAACTAAAACAACTGCTACTGGCTGGTCAAAGTTACAGTACATTCCATGGTAACTAACCAGAAAAAATAATATACAAATCAATATTTTCCTGCAAGAACTTACTTTTATCACAAGTATTTTAGATTTTGCAAGTTTTCTAGTGGTCATGGTCAAATGGTAACATCAAGGAACCACTCACCTATTCACAGACAGTGTGGGCGAGGTGGGTTAAGTGTCTTGCCCAAGGTCACAACAACAGCATTCATCTGTGGGAGCTGGAATCGCACCGCCAACCTGTGGGTCAGTGGATCTGACCACTCAACCAATGATGTTTATGTGGAGACCGGGATTTGAACCACCAACCTTCGGATCAGCGGAAAAACACGAGCTACTGTCGCCTCAGAACTAAGCCACCGGTGGAGTATATGCCTCCTGCTTGTCTCCATGGAGATGTTATTGCTTTACTTGGAAAGTTTCACAGTACGGCATTAAACACATCTATCTCACATTTATTCAGTTGTAGGTGCTGCTAAAATACATTGAAAACATCCATTCTCACTGTCTGCGGGGTTGCCATTTTCCACAGATCTGGCTTGCAACTTGGCCAGGTGGCTTGTCTGCTTGCCTCCAGGGAGATAAACGCCAAGCTAATGCCATCCTGTGGAACATTCCTGGCAAGGTAATGACATCTCCATGGAGACGAGGCGCAGAAACTCTCCATCTGAAAAGAACCATATTCTTTTGTTCATCATCTACCCCCTACTGTCTGTATTTCGGCGAGACACAGAAAAGTGCAGTCCAAAAGTGACTATGTTCCAGTTGGTAACGTCTTGGATAGCTGTAATTATGGCTAGCATAAATGCTACACTTACACTCGTTCGAGTCGTTCAACTGCATTCAAATGTTATTCATGACCACTTTGCTCCTATAGAGAAATCATTAGAAACGCGAGGGCACATTTACCATTTTCTTCGTTCTGTGGCGTCACACACCGGCCGCACACCAAACTAATGATCACAGAGAAGTCGTGTATCATCGTAAAAACAAAACATATCTGGGATGAGGAAGTTCTGTGCCGCCCTGGCCTCAGCGCCGTCTCTATCTTTGAGAAAATATAAACAAATCACGGATATATTACTCATAGTAGTCTCCAGTTCATGTTATGTCCCCGTCACATGTTTTCTGTTTTAAATCAGACGTACTGTGCTTGTGTCGCTCTACAGTTACAATCTACGACACCCGTGGATCATTGTGTTACAACTTGCACATTTTAAACCACAATATTCATCTAAAACGACTTAATAAAAGAAACAAGTCCGCTGATTTCCGCGTTAGAAAACCGCGGTGCCCGACGGGAGCCGACGTCGCCGCAAACGTCGTCGCAACAAAGAGCCGTGGAGCCGTCGGCGCCTCCTACGCTAACGAGAGCCGGATTTTTTTTTTTCATTTGCGCCAAAATGGCTACGCGACGCTGCCGAACCCTACGCGTGTAATCGATTAAGAAAATAAAACTGGAGAACGAAGTAAGTACGTCGCAGTGGGCGAGCGTCGGTGGCGGTGAAAACGGGGACTGATCTGCAATACGGCGTCTTGAAAATAAGCGATTAAATATTGCTCAAACGCGCACGAATCACTCCATGTGCAACTTCGAGAGGGTAAACGAGAAGGGAAAAAAACTATGACATATTTAAAAGCTTTGAAAAGTCGATTCCGCATAATAGGTCTGCTTTAAATCCACTTAGAATCATAAAAATAAAAAAAACATATAGCGCTCTCAGTTCAATGGCATTTGAAACAACTTTTCTCTCACTTCGCTGTTAAGACACATGGGAAAAGTAATGCTTCACAACAGCTCAGAGCGATTCTGTCACTCCAGTTAAATGCTCTACCTTGGCTCTTGTCTTTTTTCCCCTCACAGCCACTACAGACAACACGCCCTCCGAGTGGATCTGTGGGACTCAGCGCCGATTTAAAGGTCCTATATTACACAAAACTGACTCTTGTGAGCTTTAAGCCGTGTTATAATGTTGTTACCTCCTCAAAAACAAACCTGGAGTTGTGTTTTGTTTCACTCACACACGTTTGAGTAACGCTTTATTATCAGTCTGTCTACATCTCCAAGGCTCAAACTGCTCTGTTCCACCTCGTGACGTTAACAGCTCCTTTTACCTTTAGTTCAGTAAAGATTGGCAACTCCAGAGCTGAAATCTTCCAAATGATTCTAGTGAAGGTGTGTGGAGCACTTCCTGTATCACCACATGACATCACAAGGTGGAACAGAGTGTTTTCTGTTTGAGAGAACTCAAACTCAAAAACCTAAATATGTAGCGTTTGCGTGTTAAACGCGTGTGAATGAAACAAAACACAACTCCAGGTCTGTTTGTGACAAGGAAACATTAGAACATAGATCAGAAAATAGTGTAATATGGGCCCTTTAAGCTCTAATATAAATATCTGAATCAGTTGGTAGAGTTAAAAAAAAAAAAAAAAGACAGCAGGAAATGTATCTTTATCGTTGGTTCTGCTTAAAGATTAAAGGTTGTGTTGTGTGATGTACAGTGGTGCAGTGTAGCAGAGTAACAGAACAGCCTCTTCTATAGGTGCAATGGGTAGATAATCATCATTGTTGTAATATTATTCTCTACTTTATTTCACTGGAGGGTCTGCCACCTGCTCGTCTCCATGGAGATGAAATTACCTTGTCTGGAATGTTTCACACTAGGACACTAAACTTATCCAGCTTGCATTTATTCAGTTATAGATGTATTTCTGTTGCTCAAAAAACAAAACTAAACTAAACAAAAAATAAACCTGACTGTGAGTAGGGTCACCTCTCCACAGATCTACCCGGTAACTTGGCCGGGTGGATGAGTTTAATGCCGTACGGTGGAACATGCCAGACAAAGCAATACCATCTCCATGGAAACAAGCATGACAGAACCTCCACCAAAAGTTACATAGTTGTATTTAGGCACGGGACGATATTGACATTTTGTGTGACGATTATCACGGCCAAAATAATTGCGATTAACGATTATATCACGATAATGATTAAAGTTGTTGTGGATATGAATAAATATAACTTTAACAGGGAATATTATAGATGAGCAGGGCCGTCGACTGAAATTTGGAGGCCAGGGGCAATAAGCCTCACATGGGCCCCCCGTAATACAAATTAATAGGAAGAAGGTCCAATTCTGGGCCCCTAAGACCCTGGGGCCCCGGACAACAGACCCCTTTGTCCCCCCCGTTGACTCCCCTGCGGATTAGTCGTTTTTTTCCGCACACTCTGGCGATATAACGGCGATTATCTTTGTTGGCGATTGTCACGATTATATAAAACGTCCCACGAACGATTATTGTCGACCCTTTTTATCACAACAAACGATATTATTGTTTATTGTCCCATCTTTAGTCGTATCTCATCATTACTTTGTTCACAGACAGTTCAAAGCCAACACGGAGTTTGCTCATTTCTGATTAATATTCAGTGAAAACAACACAAAAGGACAATAAGAATAGTTTGAGGGTTCATATTATTAGAACTATCTCAAGCTTTGGACACAACTGATCTCTTCTGATCGTCTTCAATCGAATCTACCAATATTGAGCTCAGTGTCAAACTTGTAGACTGACTTATCATGCTGCATTATTAATCTAAAAGTATATAAACACGAGAATGAGTGGGCTTTAAACGGTCAGATGGTTTTTCTTGTTGAAGTGGGTGCTGTCCATGGTGCTGAACAGGCTTAACAGGGTCTGCGGGAATTATAAACGTTTGAAATGCGACAAAAAACAAGAACAAAGTCATTACAAACTTGCTCCACCAAGAATATGCTCCATCTTTTAAGTTTATTTCTAATTATTAGCACAGAAATGTTTACAAAGGGAATTATGTAGCACTAAAAAGAGGGATGGGGGATTTGGTGCTCGGTTACACAGCGCTGTTCTAAATGTCTCTGGTGTTTGGATAGAAAAATCCGGGTACTATCTTCTGCTTATTTCACTGATAATTTAAATCTACTGATATATCATTTCGAAACTGGATTTTTTCATTAAACCTCACTTCACAACTTACTCACGTCAACGTAACACGCGAACAGAACGAAAATAAGACACAACAGACACGTAATCCCCAATGTTTCCCAATTTGAGGACACATTTCACACGGGCGCTTTTTATAGACACCGCCGCGCCGCACCTCCACCCATCTCCAACTCCGCCGCCCCCTGCGTGCGCCTTGTTTGTCTCACAACATGCACAAAATTAGGTGAAAACGCGGTCGAGAGAAGCGGGAAGCGGAGGAGCC
>KN482013.1:0-11128 GCA_000787095.1 Periophthalmodon schlosseri | reverse complement strand
GCAACTGACGCTCAAACGGACGCGGGGGGGGGATGGGGGGGGGTTCAGCGTGTGCTCCTGGGACCTAACTATATGCTAATGTACACGTATGGATCGAGCTGCGGGCGCATATACGGTCCCCTGGTGCTGAGGGCTCAGACTTGTCATGCGTCAGCTGTGTTATTACAGGAGGAGTTGCAATGCTTTGGGAAATGGCTTTCTATTTGTGTTGTAGTATTAGGGGTTAATGAGTTGTAACCACAGCGATGTACAAAATGAAGCCCGTTCAGTCCTCCTGCAAATCAATGTGTCTATAATAACCGGCCGAGCATGAATACGCCGATGGCATGATTCTGTGAGGGAGTTTAAGGCAGTCGGCAGTGTGTCATTTTAAATTGGTGGTTGTAAATGGGTTGATGACAGCAGTTCGGACGGATGTGTTCAGTTGTGGGTGAAAATATATATATTCACTCAGTCTGGGCTTGAAACGTATGGAAACCAGATAAAATTCTATTCATTTAAACATAGCAACAGTTAATGCTACGCTGCACCATAGTGTAGTAGTGTTGGGGTTCAACAAGGAAAATCATTGCCAAATTTGTGGATTCAATAAAATACATTTGAATATTTAACTCTTGGCATTATTAAGTAAAGAAGCACATTTATATCATGATCTTAATGGACTTTAAACTGGGTCTCAAACTCGTTCTTGAGGACTTCATCTCTGATTCTCAATGGGAGCTGTCCAAGGTTCTGAGCAGCTCTGCATTATCACAGCTGCATCATGATGTGCTCTATAAATGTCATGCAGCTTTGCTCCGCTTTTACGCAAACAGGTAATTACGCGCTCACCTTCCACCTCGTCCTCCGGGAGATTGACCGGTGCGCTGTACGAGAGGATGTCGGGGATGGTGCACATCCCTCGGTACATCAGCGTGGACGTCACTGGGTGCATCGGCATTTTGGCTGCGACCTTTGAGCGCCACCGGCGACCTCGTCATACAGAAGAGTCAGGAGAGAGGACTTCCCTCCACGCTCACGGCTCCGGGGCTCCGGGAGAGCGGCTCATGGATGAGGGCTGAGTGAAAAAGAAACGGGGGACGGGGTGGTTCCGCAGCCCCCGAAATCCCCCGTCTGAACAGCGGAGAGTAGAGCAAAATACGGCTATAAAAAGTCTGTTTTATTCTACCTCATCGTGGTTCTACAGAGAGAAGTCATTGGAAACTAAGCAGACGCGCGCGCGAAGACGAAGAAGAGCCCAACATCAAAGACACTCCAAATGGCACAGAATAATTCACCGATCCTCAGTTTTATTTCCCCTCGGTGCCTCCGCTTCTCTACGAGGGCATTCCCCGTATCCACTTGTTGGATGTGCGCTTAGATGGCGCACCCGCTCCTCTCCAGTCAGCGGCTTCGTGTAATCCTCAAAGACGTGAGCGCGCGCGGGAAGAGCCGTGGCTCCTGTTGAAAGCGTGAAACAGGTCTGTCCTCACAAGTGCTCCGCGCGAGGCTGTCTCCCACCCTCAGAGAGAGGGGCGTTTTGTGAACGGCGCTACACGTATGGAGTCAGGCCACTGTCTCACTGTCACGCTTTCTCGTGCGCATCATTACAGGCTCGCGGGTTATGGTCACAATCCACAACCAGTTAAAACGTAAAACGAAAACAAAAAAGATTCATAACAAAATGTTGGCAATCAAATGACAAAAAATACAACATGTAAAGCTTCACAGTAAAGCACAGGTCCAAACTGTGGCTGCGGTCTTTGGTCTGTGTGGTCTGTATGGTCTTTATGGTTTTTATGGTCTTTATGGTCTTTGGTCTGTATGGTCTTTATGGTCTTTATGGTTTTTATGATCTTTATGGTCTTTGGTCTGTGTGGTCTTCATGGTCTGTATGGTCTTTATGGTTTTTATGATGTTTATGGTCTTTATGGTCTTTGGTCTGTATGGTCTTTATGGTCTTCATGGTCTTTATGGTTTTTATGATCTTTATGGTCTTTGGTCTTTATGGTCTTTATGGTCTTTAAGGTTTTTATGATCTTTATGGTCTTTGGGTCTGTATGGTCTTTTGTCTGTATGGTCTTCGGTCTGTATGGTCTTCGGTCTGGTTAGTGTTCTTCTGAATGCTGTTGGTTTTACCCTCAGGCAGGTTGGTACAATAACTCTCCAAGTGAATTGTTTCATGGTTAGATCCCTCACATCACAAGGTGGATGAAGATTCTCGCCAGTACCCTCCCCACAGCTCATAAAAACTACAGATACATAACTATTTCCACAATGAGGATACTGTCTAGAGACCTTCTGAAAAGACCATGCAAGTTTCACGGTAAATGTTCCAAACCTTTTACCACATTAGAATATCTGAATATTATTTTCGCTGCTTAAAAATACCGTTGGAAATGTGCCTATTTCAACTAAAAATACCTTGTTTTGCATTAGGCGTCTGTCAGGCGTAGCTGGAGACAACACGGATAATTCAATGGGTTTTAGCAAAGAAACTTGGCGTTTCGACACTGATACTTGAACAACAGCAGTTTATTTTTAAAGTACGATCAATATACATCACTTATACGCTTTGACCGCAGCCACGGCCTGACCGCAGCCCGCCCACCGCACGCGCAAGATGACCGCACTTCCTCCAAGTTTGCCCGACGCGCTGGTCTCACTGTTTCGACAAAAGCTCATTTCACAGCCGGCCAGCGTTGTTATTAAGTACAGGGGATATTAAATATGAAACAATGGCGAGCGTTTTGCAGAGTGTGGGTGTGAGAGCTACAGAGAGAGAGAGAAGGAAGCGTTTGGTCTCCGTCCTCCCTCTCGTCTGCAGTCTGGGCATGTCGAGGCTCTGTCACTTGAAATACGAGGAGGAGAAGTCACGGTCGGCCGGAGGGGAGCGGGCAGAGATACGCGATGCCCCGCTCCTATGGTTTGCGTTGTGTTGATAATTGTTTCCAAGATCTGTGTTCTATTTAAACTTGTAAAAGAAGAGGCCGCTCGGTTCGTCTTGCACGTTTCAGCGGGCGGCCCGTGGAGCGTGCCAGCCCCGGCTCGACAGGGATTATTTTGTCCTGTGAAAAAAAATCATTTAAAATGGAAATTCCGCAGGGTGTGTGGCATGACTGAGTATTGTTGTTTAAGTTGTTGAGACAGATGTTGAAGTTAGTTTACGCATTTTGCTTCCATAAACGTGAGCTATAATACACCCACTCTATTTGTTTACAAAGGCAGTACTGTTAGGATATTTCAAAACCGCGTCATGTTTAATGATTGTTCATGGAGTCGTGGATTTGTGATGAGGTGAAAGTGTCTTAGTTTGCAATTCAGTTTTGTTACTTAAGTAAAAGTAGCAGAGTAGATACCGGAAAAGTAGAAACTGGAGCAAAGAAATGCTCAAATAAACGTAAAAGTATCACATGAAATCATCAACTTAAGTTAAAATATTAAAGTACCCCTTTAAAAATGTACTTAAAAAGTAAAAAGTAAAAGTATTTCGTTCTGATTTGGAGATCTATAACAAAGCTTAAAATGGAGTCATTTTTATACAGATTTGAGCTGAATCAGTAGCTGTTTTTATTTGTATATTTTTGTTTGCTCAAACTATGAACATGTTAAAAATAAACCTTCAGCTTTTTCAGCAGGTCGCAAACAGTAATAAAAAATACTTTTACTTTTCAGTCCTGTTCAAAAACGTAGTGGAGTAGAAAGTACAGATACTGCTTTCAAATGTAGTGAAGTAAAAGTAAAAAGTATCCACTGTAAAATGTACTTAAGTAAAGTACAAATACATACAATTTTCTATTTAACTATAGAACTTTAATACTTTTACTCTGGAGATTGCCTTTTTAAATGTCTTCATCACTGTTTTCATTTGGCCTTGTTGAAAGATTACATTTCGATAGGGCTGCAGAACTCGCCTGACAAATCCAGACTGATCTCTCTCTGTACTTTTTACACAGATTGATATCAGTCTGGTCCCTCCGTTGCGTCTCAAACCCGGTCAAACGTGATCGTCCAGTCAGATCAGTTTTTTTCGGTGATGCATGTGAAACGGAGGAGCTCATTGGTCGCCTATGATTTACAAATAAAATCACATTTCTCTCACCTCAGATTCACAGAGTTTAGTGTTTCGGTCATCGATTCTGCAGAAATCCGCCATGTTTTTGAGCCTCGTGTGATATTTTTTTCCTTTATTTTTTCCGATACGGGCGGACCATGCGTGTCCACGATTGGCTAATCCACCTCATTTGAAAATGCGGAGATTCCCGGAGTGTCCAGACTCACATCTTCGTAAAGCACTGAAGACGTGTGTGTTCTGGATCCCAGGAAACCTCAGCAGCAGAACCAGGAGCCTTCTCAGCCTGTGCCTCTCCAGCAAGTCCAGAGTCCAGATTTTTGTTTTATACAGAGGGGTATCAGCCTGAAACTACAGGGGAGATAACTGCAAACATTTTCATCATTCATTGGGATATGGACCAAAGTTTGTTTTGGGCAGGGCAGCAGTAAGCGGAAAATGCGGACGAGTGGAAGAAAGTAATTGTCCATGTTGGGAATTCAACGCAGAAACAGAAACGCTTCTGAATCTGAGACAATGTAAGTAGTTTACGTTTATTCAAATAATAAAGGTAACCGCTTGGTATGCGACTTCTTGCGCAGTCTTCAACCCGACACGAAAATGTCTGAGTGGGACAAAAGGCAGCGCACATTTCCCTGCCAAAAGACCAGATGAGATAAGAATCAGCCGGATGCTTCCCTATAGGCTATAATCCATCTCAAACTCCAAAACCTTTCATCATTTTCCAAATTTACCCCATCTCACAGTGGAGGCAGATCAAACCGTGCACTTGGCTGGCTGGTTTCTAAAGCTCAGCGGACCAGCGCGGCGTTCTCCGGGCGCAGCCGTGTCACGGGCGGCTGTAGGCTCACCCCAAGGGCCCCGCTGACCGCGTCCCCGGGTGACGAGATACACCTTTTATAACCAGAAAACAGTTCAAATAAATAACTGGACACAAGAGGAGAGCGTGAAGGTCAAAGCACTTTAAAAATCCAAGCGCTGCCGTGGGCCCGGTGAGAACGACGCACGGCTCTTTTGTCGGCTCAAACGTGTAATGATTACTCCCTGCGGCCTCAGGTGGCGCAGACAGAAACGAGCCATGTGTGGGACCGTGGACTCGGTTTGAGGAGTGAGTTAAATCTGAAATTGTTTTGTGAACAGCTTGAGTCAAATATTTGGTTGATGGGGTTGATATCGGCTCACGTGTTGAGTTTGTATTGCTGTTTTTGAAGTGTTATTTGCTTTTGATTGTAGTTTATTATTAAATGTATTGTAATATAAAAGACATTATGTGTGTTTCTTGTCTTTGTATTTCTCTGTTTGTGTGTGTATTGTGTTTTTTTACTTAGTTGTGAAGCATTTTGTAAACTGTTTTTTTTAAGGGTGCTATATAAATAAAGATGATGATATTATTTATTTTTTATTTTATTTTATTTATTTTTTATTGTCTTTTCTTCAAACTGCAGTTCTACATAACTTGTAACATTTCAAACAACCCAAAACATGCACCATAGGGCAAATCCTCCAGCTAAGGTAGTCCTGACCAAGCCTAGCAGCAACATCACGGCGATGGGTCCCCTGGTGCGCGACTATGCGTCCACAGCTCTTGACGAGGCGCCCACAGCTCCTGACGAGGTGCCCCAGTGGCATTGAAGGATGGGTCAAATGCAGAGGACAAATTTCCCCACAGTGACATTAAAGTGCACCTTAACCTAACCTTAATTTCCTGGAGTTTTCCACAGTATGACATTAAACTTCTATCTCCATATAGACAAGCATGTGACACCGGCAAAGTTACAGACTAGATCTGTGGAGAGCCATGGCTGCTCAAAGTAGGAATGTTTTAACCTTGGAGAACCCACGGGGTCAAATTTGGCCACAGTTAATTGCTGCTACCCAAAATGAACAAACAAAAAAAATATGTCAAATTTAACTTCAAAAGCCCAGAGTGCCACTTCTGGCCCCTGCATAGAGACACCTAGTGGATGAATATTGAACTATAATGAGGCAGAGTGGTAGTGATTTTGACTTTGTGTTCTTGTTTCCATTGGCCAAAGTGTGTTTGTACATTTGAAATTCAGTTCTAACAGGCAACAAATAAAGCCAAAAAGAACATTGTCTCATGTCTCATTGTATCTGTGTGGTTGACTGATTATTTTCCTAAATTTAAAATAGTTTGCATTGACAGTGTTTGTTATTGTGATTCTTTGAAATGATACACCTAAAGCCCAATGGGTCAAATTTGGCCCTGATCCTAAATTAGGGAATAAAGGGTTAAAATTGAAAAAGTGGATATTTCAGTGTTCAGTGAACTTATAGCAGTAATTTAATGCATTGTTCATAATTTTCCAAAGAAGAAAAGGGTTCTTGGGTTCTCCTTCTTTGTCAGTAACCCCCCTGTAACTGAATAAATGTGAGACAACGTAAGAGCCTCTTCATGGTGGCAAATCCCTCCTCCCCCACTGCAAAAGTTTCATAGTGTATCTTTAATTTCTCACACCTATATGACGTCCTGCGCTCCAAACAAGTGCCATTGTATCTATGAAGCTTTTGTTGATTTCCACAAGTGTACGCAACTACACAACCTAATAATAGTTCTTTTTTCTGTCTTTTCAATGACGTCTCTACACTAAATACAGCCTTAAGGGTTAGGACCTGAGTTTAGCTCTTTGTGTCAGTTATGAGCACATGACGTCAGCTTGTGCCTCCTGCCTGTCCGTCTGAAGTGAGGAGAAATCAGAACGCAGTGTGTGATTGTTACTAAGTATACCTGTGTAGAAAAGGTATTAGGTGCATTAGACTGTTTGAGTGACAGCTTCATGTACTTCACGTCATAAAATCGTTTCTATTTTTATTTTATTTCTCGTCAACACCAACCTGTTTCCTAAATGTGATACTTTCTGTGTTGGTTCCTTCTCTTTTTAGTCCAGTGAGGTTCATCTGAATAGATTCTTTTAGGTTTAGTTTGTTTTCTTACCTGACAGTTTCGACTGCTCATTAGCGCTCTTCCTCAGAGTGGCCCTTGGTCTGGAAAAAGAATCCATTAAAACAGATTAACAGAAGACCAGATGGACCCACAGACTGTATAAAGAAGTGGACTAAGTGAGTGCGACGTCACCCGTAGCGTTCGGCTCCAGTCAAATGAAGCTCATCGAGGCTAGAGCGGTTACAGGGGCCGATTTGGAGCCGAGTTCCATATTTGGAATTCCGACTGTGAGTATCATAGCAACCAAAGGGCCAATCCGGAGCGAGGCTGTTGAAGGTAACGCCCCTTCCCGCCCGCACCACTGGTTTAGCGGGAAGTAGGCGATTTACAACGCAGTCAGTCAAACCTGTTGCTACCGCTAGCGGGAGCGACCACGGGGAAAGAAGGCGCCTGATTTGTCTGTTGTTAATGTTCATATCTTGATTGATGGACAAAATAGCGAAATAAAAACACCAGAATCATGTAGAGCGGGTTAATACGAATGTTTTACGACCAAAATGACGCTTGACAGCAGCAGTTGCAGAGAGAGAGGCCACAGTTTTTCAGTGTAAAGTGAATTGGAGTCGATGATCACTTCCTATTTGGGACTAGCGGGTTAGCTATGTCCGTTTTTATATACAGTCTATGGATGAACCTCACTGGACTGTTACGCTCAAGTCATGGACAACAATATGTCGAGGAATTCCAGAACCTAGAGCAACATCTGTTTTTTCTTTCTGTTAAAAAAAAAAAAAAAACATAATAAAACATTAACAATGAGAAATGCTTACTTCTGTGTCTTCCTCCTCCGGTAAATGCTAAGTTTGGGAACACATTATCGCAGCATGAGCCAGTTTGCCTCAGATAAATAGTCGAGCAGCCGTAGTTTTGAAGCCAAATGGATGCAGCCATTTGAGAGTCCAATATTTCTCTCATTAAAAGTCGGAGATACCCTCATTGTGAATGCACGGCCCTGCAGCGCTCTGGCAAACCACGCTCCCTTCATCTGTTCTTCACTTCTGCTTCCAACACTCTAAATTACTAACACTCACCCAACAGACAGCATGTTGTCTAGTTTGTACCTACAACTTTATCAGGCCACATAACAAAGACAATACAATCCCCCAAACGCACGCACACGAGCAGATTAACTGAAGTCCCAAAAAGACGACTGAACTGAGGGTGCTTGCCTCTCCACGGACCTGACTGGTATCATTTCTGTTGAGGGGTCTCGCACCAGTTTGTCTTCGAGAAATGTTCCTACTTTGCTTTTCAATCTTCATGTTAAATTAGTTGGAAAAAAAAAAAAGTTGGTTTGATTAATGATGCCCCAGTGCGTAATTACATTTGTATTGACAAGCTCTGACTAGTTTTAGTTTGATTAATGCAGTAGTGGCTGTGTTCACTCTTCCTCAAATCCCAAATCTAAACTGGAACTAAACTCTGAGCTAAACCATAACGACATCAGTACAAAACTGGGCTCAAACCACGTGGGTTTTCTTTAGTTTTTCCTGGGTGACTGTGCACTACAACAAGTCGGCTCTTCTGAACGGTTCCTTAACGTGAGCGGTTGGAACTAGATTTCAGTTTTTTTAAAGAACCGAATCTTTTTGTTTCTTATCTCTATGCATTTTTACACCGGTTAACGCTGATCCAACACAAGAAATAGCACAGCAGCAGAGCAGGCGACACCAGTGAGAGATTTGAGCACAAAAAACAGAATTAACATCATAATAACAGTACGTTTTTTAATTATTATTATTGTCGTGCAACGTTTTATTTGGATTATGCAAAATTTCAAAGGGTAAAAAACACAGTCCCACTTTCAGTTTGAACCATTTTAGACACATCTGAGCCTTGGTCACATTGGCTTCTGTCATATAAATAAATAGTAAAAGAGCCAGTCTTTTGATCGCCTCTTTGAAGTGAACAGATCCAAAAAATTTGGATCTCACAAAGGAGCCAAGACTCGAATCAGTAGGTGTGGCCTATATGTGATACTTCCTGATCGAATCCGTCTGGTCTGGATTCCATCAGAAAGCGTGAAAATCCTCCGTCCTAATTTGAGACGGTCCAACCGCAGTCGCTAATTTGCATCACGTGTTTCTCAAATGCGAAAGACGTCTCCTCTCAAAACTTCTCAAAACGTTCAGAACAATATATAACTTATTTTACCTGAGATAAATAAAAATATGGTGCTTTGATTGTTGATACTGCAAAATTCTGCGCTGTTTCTCAGTCCTTTATGTTGTTGGGGGTTTTTTTCTACTTTTTTACGTGTAAGCGGCCATGTTTGTTTTAACGCTAACGCACCGTACGTCTCTCTGATTGGTTAATCCGCCTGTCAATCACGCCGTCTGAAATCGGGGAGACAGGACACGGCTCCAGATCCACTCGTCTTTATGAAATTATGTCAGAGCGTTTGGTTCTGTCCGGCCAGGTAAGGGGTAAGCGCGGGGAGCGGCTTTCTGTTGACCCTTGACCCCGTGCGTTAGCCCGCCGCGGTGTGTGGGATAAGCCTTTCCATACGTTCGCCTCACTGCTCTCCATGATTTCAGCACTGCAATGGTCTCCCCCTGTGTTACCATGGCTCGCGTTTAACGCTCTACCGTATACGGCTAACGGGAACATGTGACTCATGATCATTTTTAGTTCACTGAAATCCATTTTAAAGAAAACTGAGGTCAAAGGCTTCAACACGTGCTCGCACCGGAAACATGGTGGCTAAAGCTAATTGTGTTTTGGTCATTGTAATCGTTATCTGGACTATACCGAACTTAAAACCAGGGGCGTCGGACTGGAGGGGGGTAAAGGGTACGGTTTACCCGGGGCCCAGTGTAGGGAGGGGCCCCATCACAAACTCTGTAATATGCATTTTTCATAAGACAATATGTCGTGCGGGCCCCCCGAGATGTTTTTTACCTTGGGCCCAGAATTTGGAGCTGCACCCCTGCTTAAAACATACGCAAAAAGATGGTGGCGTCGTCAAATCAAAATGACAAAATATAATATACAATTTCTGATTCATTTTTATTTTTTTTGTAAATATCACCTATGTTGAAGCCTTCTGCCACCATATTTCATCCTATATTTGGGTGTAAATGTGTTTTAAACTTCTCAATGTACAAGAAATAATCATTTAACTGGCAGACCAATCAGAAAAAAAAAAAAACCCTGACTAGTCGACTACTAAAACAATCGTTAGTTGCAGCCCCTAGTGGAGAATTTTAGTAAAACATTCATAATTTACATTCTCAGGGCTTGAGTTGTGTGTGGTGCAATTGAGGATCAGAGAAAATGAAGGGATTGAAGTTAATATTTTGGTGCAAGGTGTGGAAGGAGCGAGGAAGGAGAGATGGCTCTGTCTAGGAGCAGAACTTTTACTTGTGACTCTACTGAGCATTAGCAGTTCCTGGGAGCTATTATGAATATTAGAATAATGTCTTTTCCCTGTCTCCGTTATCAGCCATCGCAATTTGTCCCTTTTTAAAGTTGATTAAAGCCACACTATGTTTTCTTGTGTGGGGTAACGATCTGATATTTTGTGTTTAGTTCAGGGTTGACGCCTTTTGTTGTTCTTGTAACTGTTTATGTGTTGTTAACGTAACTGCTTTTGTATGTGACACTCGGTTGCTATGCCGACAAGTCGATGTGAAGTTTCTATTGGTCAGTTACTGGTCTGTTTTTGGAGACTGGCTCTAGTGAGATGAGACTGCTGTTGTTTTGCTCTTGTTTTGGCGCGGGTTATGGCCTACAGCAGCCCTCGTGGTCAGAAAATAAACAACCTGAAGAAATTTGGTGTGTTTCTTTACACCAGAATCATAGACTGTATAAAGAACTGGACTAAGGGAGTGTGACGTCACCCACAGCGTTCGGCTCCAGTCAAATGAAGCTCATCGAGGTTAGAGGGGTGAGGGTGAATTTGGAGCAGAGTTCTATATTTGGAATTCCAACCGCGAGTGTCATAGCAACCAAAGAGCCAATCTAGAGCGAAGCTGCTGAAGGTAACGCCCCTTCCCGCCCGCACCGCTGGTTTGGCAGTGGGTGGGTGCTTAGTAATGCTGTCAATCTAACCTGTTGCTAGCGCTAGCGTGAGCGACCTCAGCGAAAGAAAGCAGCTGATTTGTCTCTTA